>CM034351.1:15590226-15675697 GCA_019925275.1 Mytilus edulis
AACGGACTGCAATAAATTTTGATACTCTGCAATATTCGTTCTCAAAATGGATTGTTTTGAATCTTTGCAAATTGGCTAAAATTCTATGTTTTTTGCCTGAAATCTAATGAATTTCTTTTTGTTTAGAGAAATTGCATCAAACTTTTAAATACTACAGCTTAATTCAATTTTTCTTAGAAAAAAAAGACAATTCTCAGCTACCTTCAAATTCTTCCTGCAATAACAAAAGAAAATAAATAATATACATACTAATATTTTAGCATTTCCCTGTTCTAAGTCATATTGTGCTTTTAAATTTATACAATAAACTAAATTGTTAGCCTTCTGAAATCTTACATTCAAAACTCAAGGCTAAATTTTTAGCTTTCAAAGATTCTCAATTAAATGTAATCGGCTCGAGTTTTAACTATAAATTTGATCAGTTTGAACAAAAACAGTTGATACATGAAAAAAATGCTAAAGTTTTAGTAAAAAAAAAATAACATGTTGATCGCAATACAATATAGTAAATTGTAAATCATAAGCCTGGTACCTTTGATAACCGATTTTGGAGATGAATTTAGCGACTTTAGCGATCATTATTTTGATTTGATCACGAAAATCACGAGTAAGAGTTTACATTTAAGTTTTGAAACAAGCACTAGAATTGAATGTCCTACATCATTCATAAACTGTCATCAACATGTAGAATAGTTTATCATTAATATACTAATCGACTTTTGGTAGGATTTTATTTCTCAATCTGTAGGTATTATGTGGTTTTAGTAGGATTGATATTCTTTTCGACATTTTGAGATTGCCTCAGGCATCAGCAACCTCTTCAATACTGTAAAACTATAGTTTGTACCAGGCAGTATATATATTGTACATATGCCTCATTCAATGTAAAGCGCTAGAAATTAATAGAAATGTACTCTTTTGTAATTTCAGTGATATAGTTCCATCTTTTGCTAATATGTGCGAACAAAATAAGTTTAGTTTCATTCTGAAAAGTAATGATACAGACATTAGTACTGTAAGTGTAGCTGGAATAAGCGATATGTATGATTTGAACATTCATTTAAAGCAAAAATAATGTTGTTAAGAACTTTTATAGTATTAATGCTAATTGATAATGGCTTGAATTAATAATTTTGTATGAATAACACCTCCACGCAATGTAAATATAAAATATGTAACTCTTATCATTGAGAAAATATGTTTGGTTTGGTTTTTTGTTTTTGTCTGTTTGTTTGTTCATTTTTGTATTTGTATTTGTATTTTGTAAATGTCGGCTGGTATCATTTCTGTATAGGAATTTACACCAATAAAATTATTTGATTTGATTTTATGCCTATGGTTTGTCTATAGTCATCTTCGCTAGCCAAGGGTTACGATCCACTCCCGCTCTCTTCACCCTTGGCGGATTGAGATAAAATTTCGGAGACACAAGGTAAGGATTTTTATTGGTTGCAGTCAAACCTCGCTGCATCCAATCAAAAAGCGCCTATAACACGATCACGTGTAAATGTACAACGTATTTGTAAACAATTACCACGTGTTTATTGTGCAACAAGTCTTTACACCCTAAACATACGACTATATTAAGTAACAACTTGAATGTTTTTAATCAACTAACAGTAATTCCTGTGTACGTTTCATGCTCAAATGCATGAATATTGACGTGTATTTTCATTTCCGGCTTTACCAAGTATGTAGAATCTAGACGCTACCGTGTTTTTACCTCCAAATTAAAGAGTTCAAGTGCTTCCATTGGTCAAGAATAATATATTCGGAAAGGGCGTGATTTTTATCTTCCGATAGATGGCGCAACATTGTTATTACAAATGTTGGCTCAATCCGCCAAGGGTGAAGAGAGCGGTAGTGGATCGTAACCCTTGGCTAGCGAAGATGGTCTATAGTATGTGTTGACACTTTAAAGTAAATGTCTTCTATTCTAAGGACTCTATATGAGGTCAAAAGACATGGAACATGGTATTTGAAAAAAACCGAGAGAAAGTTTAAATGAAAACCAGACATGAACTCTGGTTACAATACATGTACATATTTTGTTTACATATTTTCATACAAAATAAAACTAGCAAAACTAGTTATATATAGAGATTAAATAACGTTCAAGTTACCAAGTTTCTCCTCCTCTTCTGGTATGCTTATTTCCCTTGAATACAATTATCATTTATATTAAGAAAACACGAACAGTTGATGTATTGTAATATTACAATAGAGTAAAAACAACTTTGCGCCATTTTGTAATCATAAACAGTCTGCGTCCTTCAAATGCTTTAATTATATTTGATGAATTTATGAAATGTCAAACGTTTACGTGATTTTAACATTTAAAGCGCCTTTATGATTAACATTTTGTCTTTAAAACGCTTGAATAATTGTATCACTTTTAGATTATTTGGTTCTTTAATTATTAATGTTACAGCTTCAATAAAAAAAAATATCATTATACATTTCTAATTTTATTTAACTGTTCCGAACTTAAAAGATTCTATAGACACACATTTGTGATATATCAGCTAAGCATGTTCAGATTTGAATGACAATATTTGAGTTAAGAACCTTTCACTAGAGCTTCTCATCAGTATTTACATGAAGATCAATAATAGGAGATTAATGAAAACCAAAACAAATAGATAGATGTACACTTAAGTCATGTAAGTATACGTTATCAGTTTGTGTTAATGCCTTGTACTTAATTCAAATTTCAGAAACGTACAGGCATTTTTGTTGCTAAATCCACGAAATGATATATCAGACTATACATTGTTTCCCTACATACTTCAATTTATACAACAATACACTTAGGTTTAATTGTAATCTTTATATTATTGTTGATTAAATTAATCAGGTATTAATAACCAAATATTCAGCTGAAACTTCTACTTAACGAACCTTCAATTGGTAAGTGACATTCCACATAATAGTTAAATTTGAATATTGTCTATATCGCAAATTTATTTTATTTTGATATTTTAAAACATAACTTAACATGCATTGATATCCAGGTATTTATTTTTATCCTGCAATTTTTATCAAGCTAAAACATAACCCGATTTATTGGTTTGCTTTATGCCTTCCTAATATATTTTATCCAGAATAGCACGTTGGTTCTTAGTTCATTCTTCTAACACTTTGCCATTACCACTTCTAGTGAACTATGACTCCCCTAGGGTGTAATCAGTCTTTTTACAATCAAATAAGCGTTTAAATTCTGCATCCTGTCAATATGTTTATGTTATGCATAATATAATACAAACCCAATATTTTCGTAGAATGCTTATAGGTGTGCTAAGGTCGAAGATGCTTACTACAGTTTTATACTAGGAATATTTGACTTACTAACTGGTTGGAATTGAGTTTTTAATCCAAGGGTTCCCTAGTATTGATGCTTTGTGCCTTTTAACTATTTTCCATTAACTGATTGAAATAGTCGAAAAAAATACTTTTAATTATTTATTTGCTGATTCAACACAGAGCATGTTAAGTGAGGGTCAAGTACAAATACTAATTTCGACTTAAATTATTTTCTTAGCAAGAGTTTTTTTTTTTTTTTATTAAAACACGAAAAACTGTTTGGTCCTCAATGCTCTTCAATCTTGTACTTTATTTGGCCCTTTTAACATATTTTTATTCGAGCGTCAATGATGAGTATTTTGTAGACGAAACGTGCAGGTGGCGTAAATATTAAATGTCAATCCTGGTGTCTATGATGAGTTTATTTACAAACACTGCTATTGGAGATTTCAAAGAGGGTTTCACCAGCCCAGTAGTCAGCACTTCTGTGTTGACTTGAGTTATCATTGATATGTTCATAATTATAAATTTACTGTTAACAAAACTTCGATATTTTGAAAAACTAATATAAAAAAGAAGATGTGGTTTGATTGCCAATAAGACAACTATCCACAAAAGACCAAAATGACACAGGCATTAACAACTATAGGTCACCTTATGACCTTCAACAATGAGCAAAGCCCATACCGCATAGTTAGCTATAAAAGGCCCCGATAAGACAATTCAAACGAGAAAACTAACGGACTTATTTATGTAAAACTAGAGGCTCTAAAGAGCCTGTGTCGCTCACCTTGGTCTATGTGAATATTAAACAAAGGAAGCAGACGGATTCATGACAAAATTGTATTTTGATGATGTTGATGTGTTTGTACGTCTTACTTTACTGAACATTATTGATGCTTACAATTATCTCTATCTATAATGAATTTGGCCCAGTAACTTCAGTGGAAAATGTTAGTAGAAATTTACCAAAATTATGAAAATTGTTGAAAATTGAAAAATTAATGAAAAAGAAGAATGTTCTACCTCAGGAATAGATTACCATAGCTGTATTTGACAAAACTTTTATGAATTTTTGGTCCTCAATGCTCTTTTACCTTGTACTTTATTTGGCCTTTTTAACATTGTTTGATTCGAGCGTCACTGAGTCTTTTGTAGACGCAACGCGTGCTGGGGTAAATATTAAATTTCAATCCTGGTGTCTATGATGAGTTTATTTTGAACATTGCTTTGTGTCACTTTGGAAACAATAAATTTTAAATGATTATCCTATGCAAACCAGACTTAGCATTGTGAATGAGTACTCAGACCCTCCTTGGGCCTGAGTAAGTCCACTTTATACCAGTAATGGAAAGAGGTCATGTACTCTTCTGTCTTCGGTCTTGAGTCATATATTCTGGAAACTGTAGTGACACAGTGTGTCTTCTGTATTAATTTTTCAGTGCATTGTGTTTTTGTATATATATTTGTGAATTTTCAGTTTTTTAGTATTTTTATATTACTACACTTTTTTACGTTGCGTAGTATTTATATAGTCTGCAATTTTTGTGTTTAAAATTCTACTATCTTATATTATGCATTGTTTGATTTTATGAAATACTAGATTTGGGAGTAAATCAATAGTTGGGATCTACCTGTGGTACTATTTTATATAAAATATTGCTGGAGTTTATGAAGTGCATGATTATGGATTAAATCAATAGCTTGAGATTTACCTGCGAAAGTGAACTCTGTTCATGTTCATTATCACCTTCGAGTATTTCATTCAATAGATATATTGACAAGGAATAATACGGCTCATTTATGTTTCATTGTAGTTTTATAAATATGTATACATATATTCATGGTATGTTCTATTTGGGTACATTGTTAATGGAATTGTGGTAGTTTACTTTGTTGTGTGTTTATCTTTTTTACATAGTGTTTGATTAATACACTGACCAATCTTTCCCAATTATAATCATTTTTATCGATAATATTATGTCCTTTCATTTTTCCTCGCATTTAATTTAATGGAATTCAATACAACTGCCATACAAGTGAGAGGTTTAGGGTGCTATTAAACCAGGTTTTACCCACTGTTTTCTACATAGAAAATGCCTGTACCAAGTCAGGAATATGACAGCTGTTTTCCAGCCATTCTTCAATTTTGTGTGTTTGAGCGTTTTGTTTTGCCAGTTGTTATTAGTCTTTCCCTGTTTTTTTAATATTTCTCCGAGTTGTGTATTTTTGTTTTCTACTTTTTTTCTGTTAGATGATAAACAATAAACGAAACACCAAAAAATTAACTAACTAAATGAAACACTATAACCAATTACGACATTACAAACAATATCAACAAAACCAAACCTGGTTGAACTCATTTTAGGTGAAAATAAACCCACATTTTTTCTTGAAGGATGTCCTGTACCAAATCAGGATTATGGCAGTTGTTTATCAGATGGTCCATTTCTATATGTTTTTAAGTGTTTGTTTTTTACACAGTTTTTTATAAGAACTATTTTTCTTTTGGTCCTTTATTTTCCTTTTACGATTGTTGCATTTCCATCTTTTTTTGTTTGTTGCCTGGATTTGTTTCTTCTGAATCCAATTATGAAAACTGAACATCTGTTAACTACTGGAGCCTACATTAAAAAAAATCAAATTGTATATATATTCTGAAAACAACTTGAAAAACCACATTTTGGAATGTTGGCATAAAATCTTGTCTTTTCAAATCTTCTTTAATGTTCCTATTCATCTGTTTATTATTTTTCATTACATTGCTCCCATTAACAATTCCACAATTACTAGTAACTAATATCTGAATAAAATAAATAAAAATAGTATTTAGTTGTTTACTAATTATTTATTAACAGAATAAACATAAAACAGGTAAAAGATGTGACACATATACAAAGTATGCTATTACAAAGTATCCCAAATTTATCCCCCTGTAATAATAAACCAATTGGTACCCCAAAACTATTCATTCAATTCATCAATTTTACAAGAAAGAAAAAAACCAAAAAATTCAACCCCCACACCCTTTTGAATACTTAGTTCAGATGGTTTCAGACTACATACAAAGAAATAAAAAAAAAAATTGAAAAACGCCATTTGGTTATTCTGAAAGAAAACAAAAGTTTACCCTTCAAAATTTTTTTTACCCCCCAAATAAAAAATTTTTTTTAAGAAATTTTCTTTTTTTGTAAAATGTGGTACAATTTCAGAGATATCCATACACTTTAACACAAGTTATAGTCTGACAATCAGTAAAATGCTTGTTTTTGGCCCTAAGCCAATTACTCCAAAAATGTACATCAACCTTATACAATTACTTGTCGTCCTGAACCTTGTGATACAATTTCATAGCAATCAAAAAACTAGAAAAATGCTTGTTTCGGGCCACCGTCACCACTGACAATATACAATAGCAATATACAAACGCAATATTGTTGCAGTGGTATAAAAACTCACTCCTTTTATGCTTTTACTTAATGCTAAATCAATTTTGGCTTGGGTGCAATGGTTTGCATACTGCATTCACCTTCATAACCAAAGTTTAAATTAAGAATTATTCATGATAGAATTGCAATATCCTTTTTCCTCCTTTCCCCCAACTAATCAATTATAGTTCCCAATTAAGAATCTGAAAACGGAAAAGGATAGATGCTTATCAAATATTAAACACCATAAAAAAATCTTCTTGCATAAGTATGAATTTTTTTTCAACACTCCTTAAAATTCCAAAGATTTGGTCTTTATTGTAGCTATTGAAGGTTGATCAAAAATAAATCAATTAAATCAAATGTTTAAGAACTACAAATTATTGATAGCTTTGAAACAATGATATCAGAGACAAAACTGAAATTTGAATTATATTCTTTATCCTGTTGTCCTCTGGTATTTTGACCTTCTTGAAAAGAGACTCAAAAGTTACTTTATCATATAGACAATTGACCCAAGATAAAAAAATCATTTCTAAGTTTAATATTGAGTTTTACTAAATATTATGTTTTTTAGAAATAGAGTTGTATAGGGGGGGTCAATTTACAATGACTTGGGGTCAAAATACCATTGTTATAACCAGATGCTCCGCAGGGCGTAGCTTTATACGACCGCAGAGGTTGAACCCTGAACGGTTGGGGCAAGTATGGACACAACATTCAAGCTGGATTCCGCTCTAAATTTGGATTGTGATTAAATAGTTGATACAGCATAGGTTTCTGACACAGAATGAATGTATTCAAATGAACTTAAAATTTTTGTTTTCTCTTAGAGCAATTCATTGCTGTTGAATATTAATCCTCTCAAAAAAATGTTTGAAGAAATTTTCTTTTTATTTATGAAATTTCAAATGAGAAAAATTGAACCCAATTTTTTATTCACATCCCCCTTTCCCTAATTCCAAAACTAATTTCAATTAGAATATTCTAATGAAGTTTGCAACAATTACTACTCATTTAAATACATCATAAAATATTAAGATGTAAAAAAACTGCTTGTTATCACTGAATGGTAAAGATTATTTAAATTTATCAGTTGGTAGAAAAAGTGAATATACATTGTATATTGTATATAACAAAGATTTAAGTTGATTCTGGACAAAGAAAGATAACTCCAATTAAAAAAATTCTTGCAGATATTTCTTGCTTACTATACTGGACAAAGAAAGATAACTCTTAATTAAAAAAAAATTGCTATTTCACAATATTGTGACATTAGATATTTCTTGCCATTGCACAATACTGTGCAATTGAAAAGACTTGCTATTGCACAATACTTAATATAATAATTTTAGATCCTGATTTGGACCAACTTGAAAACTGGGCCCATAATCAAAAATCTAAGTACATGTTTAGATTCAGCATATCAAAGAGGCCCAAGAATTTAATTTTTGTTAAAATCAAACTTAGTTTAATTTTGGACCCTTTGCACTTTAATTTAGACCAATTTTAAAACTGGACCAAAAATTAAGAATCTACATACACAGTTAGATTTGGCATATCAAAGAACCCCAATTATTCAATTTTTGATGAAATCAAACAATGTTTAATTTTGGACCTCGATTTGGGCCAACTTGAAAACTGGGCCAATACTCAAAAATCTAAGTACATTTTTAGATTCAGCATATCAAAGAACCCCAAGGTTTCAATTTTTGTTAAAATCAAACTAAGTTTAATTTTGGACCCTTTGGACCTTAATGTAGACCAATTTGAAAACGGGACCAAAAATTAAGAATCTACATACACAGTTAGATTGGGCATATTAAAGAACCCCAATTATTCAATTTTGATGAAATCAAACAAAGTTTAATTTTGGACCCTTTGGGCCCCTTTTTCCTTAACTGTTGGGACCAATACTCACAAAATCAATACCAACCTTCCTTTTATAGTCATAAACCTTGTGTTTAAATTTCATAGATTTCTATTTACTTATACTAACGCTATGGTGCGAAAACCAAGAAAAATGCTTATTTGGGTCCCTTTTTGGCCCCTAATTCCTAAACTGTTGGGACTGAAACTCCCAAAATCAATACCAACCTTCCTTTTGTGGTCATAAACATTGTGTTTAAATTTCATTGAGTTCTATTTACTTTAACTTAAGTTATTTTGCGAAAACCAAGAATAATGCTTATTTGGGCCCTTTTTTGGCCCCTGATTCCTAAACTGTTGAAACCAAAACTCCCAAAATCAATACCAACCTTCCTTTTGTGGTCATAAACCTTGTGTCAAAATTTCATAGATTTCTATTAACTTAAACTAAAGTTATAGTGCGAAAACCAAGAAAATGCTTATTTGGGCCCTTTTTGGCCCCTTATTCCTAAAATGTTGGGACCAAAACTCCCAAAATCAATACCAGCCTTTATTTTATGGTCATAAACCTTGTGTTAAAATTTCATAGATTTCTATTCACTTTTACTAAAGTTAGAGTGCGAAAACTAAAAGTATTCGGACGACGACGACGACAACGACGACGCCAACGTGATAGCAATATACGACCAAATTTTTTTCTAAATTTGCGGTCGTATAAAAACTGTTAAAACATCATGTTGAATATGTTTCATATATACAAAAAAACTTATTGCAGTATTACTACTATTAAAGGAGTTTTTACAGATTTGAATTTTAAAAACAGGTGTATAGGAGGGGTTTAACATACCATTGTATTTAAATTGTCAAAACATATTTTCCAACATAATCTGTTCAATCAAAACGCATATCAGAGTATTGGAACTTTGTAAAGAAGTTTGAATTTTCTATTAACAAGCAGTTCAGTATGATGACTAAGTGGACCATAATAGGTAAATCATGCTGAATTCAATCATCATTACAAACAAATATTTGTCTTTTATTATATTCAGTAATTAGACATCTTTGAAATCCCAATCCCAGCAAGCTAAAAGTTTGTATCTCTATATAAATTAATGTAAAAATCAGAATTGACACACATATCATGTAAGGAAACATATATTTACAGATTAAATAAAACACCATGCTTGATTTTTTTTACATTCATATTGCCGATAAGTATCCATGAATTATGAATGTTAACAAATAAGCTCAAATTAAAACAGAACAAGGAATAATTAATGGAAATCTTAGGAGGCGATGGATCACATAAATATGACACAGTACACTACAAAGTCAAGTATTGAAGGGTACAACATCACCAAAAGAATAATAAAATTTTGAACAAATATTAAATATTTTGGATAACTAATATCAGTAAGATGTCAAATGATTCTTATCTTAACATTTGTAGTAGAAATGAAATAAAATCTTGAATGTCACAAATTATCACAAATGGAATATGCAGGTAATTTTATTCTTCAATATTGATTTTTTCCGAAGGAGGAATTAATTGAAACTGTTTACTCTGAAGTAAAAATATTTTGGGCACAGCAGCCAACATAGCATTAAAATCTTACATACAATAAAAACAAATATGTCAAAAGAGAAGACAATACTGACATAAAGACACTCTGAGGACTAGTCAAACATATTTATATATAACATCAAAATGACAGGACTGCTTTTCCTATTTCATTACCTCCACCTTATGTAGGTATATTTATAAAGTTTAACTCTTTCAATAAATCAAAAATTTAATTTCAATCAATGATTGACATTAATAGAAATAATGGAAGGGGTTGACGTTTTTTAATGTATTTTATTTATTTTATAATTTGTTAAATTTTTAAAGTGCATATTTGAATTTTCTTTATATATATAAGATGTGTATAAATAGAAATATATATCCTTTCTTCACAAGTGTTTGCATGATTCTCAGAAATTACAAATAACAAATAAAATATCTTTGAATGATTCTTTTTAAAATTTAAAATTGAAATGTATCGTCTTCATTCGGCTGAACGCTAACGGTATGATGACTATGACACTGCTAGTTAAATACAAAAAAAAAGACAATTTGGAGCATAATTGCTTCATCATGGATGCATGCTAACAGTATGAAGATCATTAGACAATAATGTTTGTCATTGGCCAATTCCTTCTTAATAAACTGTTAAAAAAGACATTTTTGGCTGTTACTAGCTAAAATTGGGAGAAATTCATGTATGTCTGCTGACATATCATCTTGAGGTCTTCAAATGAAATGACGTTTTTCTGAATGACCACCATATGACATATACATAGATAAATGCAATCTTTTAAAACTAACTTTGGTCTTTTTGTGGAAAGTTGTCTCATTGGCAATCATACCACATCTTCTTTTTTTTATTTTTTCTATTATACAAAATTTCAATGTAAAACAAAATACTTCTAAGTAACAATCGGTAAAACTTGGCTTCAAAACAGGGCATTTAATGAGCAGCCATATTTGTTAAATCATAACAAACAGAGAGAAAAAAAAATGACGATTATATGATATATATGAGAAAATAATGATAAAATTGTGTACAGAGGACTAAGTTTATGATATATACATGCATGGGTTCAAGAATTGGATAAACATTATTTTTCACCACTCACTCGTTTCATATGACTTTAAACTAAATATCCAGTTTCAAAAATAATCTCAAAGACATTTTTACAACAAAAAAATAAATCTATCTTAATTAGATAACAGAAAAAAAAGGAATTCTATATCCTTTACCTTAATCAATTACACTGCTAACAATGTAAAGATTATAACATGTTCATATTCATTTCTATTTAAATAGAAAATTTAAGAATGTAATTACTTCATATCATACCAGCTGAACACTATAAGTATGAAGACCATTACCAGCCTATATATGAAGTTTTCTCAAATATCTATGACATAAATCCTATTTTGTATCTTTTTTTCATCCATTAAAAAATAATTTCAATTCATTCCAGGAAGAAATATATAAAAGCTGATGTATCCTCAATTCATTGCATTTTGAAGAAAAATTAAAAACCAGTAATATTGCATAAGTTAAGATGAATACAATAGATTATCAGCATATGTTCACACTGCATATAGAAGTCGTTATCAATCCTTCCTCTTTCTTTTTCTTTCCTTTGTCTTAATCTGGAAAAAGAAAATAAGTAAATTTTTATCTCAGAAGATCAAAATAGATTGTAAATTATTTGTTTGGTTGAATTTCAATTGTAACAACTTAGTTATGAATTTGTGAATTGTGAACCTATGTTAAAGTTTAAAAAGTATATTTTTGATTGGAAATGTAAACATCTACAGCATTTTGTCTCTGGTTGAAAAAAAAAAGGATTTCTTATTCCCAACCATACAAAATCTTTTTCTTCTTTGAAGAAAATGTGTCCGCAGTACACTGATGTCCAGCTTGTACTATCACTTTTCATGATCAGTGAATCATGACATTGGGATCAAAAGCCTAATTTGGCATATAATTTCAAAACATCAAATCATAATGAACATGTGTATTATGTTTAAAGCTGATGTGACTTAAACTTCATCATAAGCTACTGTTACCAAAAACTTTAACCTAAGAATGAACTGTTTTAAAACTTACACATTTATATGTTCAGTGAACTCTAAAATTGGGGTCAAAACACTAATTACGAATACAATTTAGAAAGACCACATCAAAATGAACCTACTTATTCCTAAGTTTAAATTTGGATTTACTACTTCTTCAGCACAAACTACCTTGACCAAAAACTTTAACCTGGTCTGATACAGATGTTCAAATGGATAGATGGACACACAAACTTAAAAACATACTGCTCATTTTATATATATCCCTCCTTGGCATAAAAGTAGAAAATGAGTAATTAACAAAGCATTTCTAATGAACATGATATACATTTGGTTTGGCCAAAATAATAGCTTCACCAGTGTTATAATATTGTCTATAAACAGAACCTTGGACTCATTTAATTGTAGGAAGTCAATGCAAAGGATATACCTCTCTTGCTAAGCCTTCATTTCCCAACATTTCAGAAATGCATGAGGGTTCAGCATCTGCTGTTGACACTAGCTGTTTTGGTATATCTTCAATCTTGTGAATTTTCTGTAAGTGTGTCAATGGCCATCTGGTTATTTTGGGAGTGGTCTTAGTTGGATTGTTAAGAAATTCCATCCACCATGTATATTCTTGGAAATTAAAAAGTTCTTCATCTTTACAATGGAATTTCGGACCATTTCAATTCTGCTATCATCATAGTGCTGTTTGCATATTTGAGGTATACCTATCAATACAAATTATATGTATTTAATTGCTTGAAATTAAACTGCTCTTAATTTTGGTTGAGGTCTCTTTTACATTATGCCTGTTTCTATTCTTTATTCTAACAAAAAAACAAAGGCTGTCACATAATTTATCTAAACAAGACTGCACATGCATAAATGTCCTGCACCGATGATTTAATTATATATTGAAATATTTTTAAAGTTCAAGTTCTTTTTACAGGTAGGCAAGAAACATAACAATAATTACCAAGGCTATGTGAGGGGCAATGTATAACTTATTCTACACACCAGTTAAACTATTGTTTAACAGCATCTGACCATAAGACTTACATGTGCTATTGTGTCTTTTTTAACTATCTCTTTCATTCATATCAAGCTAGGGCAAAAAAACAAAAACGAGAGTGGACACAGACCAGCGTTTAGAGTATTAAGCATTCTGTGAGTATTGCATAGAACTGTGAGTCAACTCACCAAAGGATAACCCCACATCCCATATTTAATTAACAAAATTAGTTCAATCATCTTCCTTGAAATATTCCAGACCAGAATTATTTCCTTTATGCACACTCTCTGGGGTTGTGTACTGCTACTGTGAAAAATTTCATCATAATCGACCAAGGTCTTAAGAAGTTGTTGTGCTGAAGAGACGGACATGTTGCCACATATTGCATTTTGAAAGTTCAATTATCTCCATTGAAATATTTAAGACCAAGACTATTTCCTTCATGCACATCCTCAGGTTGTGTACTGCAATTGTCTAAAGATTCATCAGAATCTGTCCATTTGATAAGGAGAACATGTGTTTACATATGAACAGATCACAACTAGCGCAATGTGATTCCTATATCCCCCCTTAACTTTTGAGTGCTTAGGGTTTTCTTAAAAAAAATACAGGGTTGATTGTTCAGAGATATGTTATATTTTGTTTGCAATACAGAAATTTCTCCTATTCACATCTGCATTCTAAAAGCTGTGCCATATGCATATCAATGTGATTTAACACTTTTGAATCATTTCTGTCTTTTTTTTTATGAATTAAGTTAGCGGTTGAAATAATTAATATCTTGATAAAATGTTTTTAGAGTAATAAAGATAAAATTTAAGGTTGGCACTAAAAAATAGAGTGGGTTGGGAAACCCTAAACACAGGTATTTTTGGGGGGGTCAAGATTATGCATATAAATGCTCTCATGTTATTTAAAATAAATATCCAAAGTAATGGTAGTAAAAAATGGACATCCTTTATTTTCAATAAACAGCCTTAATTTAAACTTACCCTGGGGAATGGTGTTATTTCCTGTTATATCTAAGTCAAACAATTCTATTTGGTTTTGGTCAGTCTCAGGCAACCAGGAATCAGTTGAAAACTTCCTGTATTTCATAGTAACATGGTTAGGACGGTCACAAAAGAGCCTAAAGATAGAAAAAACTAATAGAATGCTCACCATGAGTGAAAAAAAAGTATACTGCTATCTTAAGTTGACTAAAACAAATATTTCTCCTTTGTCTATAAAATTCACTTCTGTAAAGATAAGGCACAACAAATAAATTTTAGTATCGACTTTTTCAGAGTAAAAATGTGTAATGGTTCCACGGAACCCAGTGCCGAGCATACTTTCACTGTTGTCTTTGTTTTCAGTGTAATAGTAAAATGCACACAAATTGCATATATTTCTGATGATAATCTTATCTTTAAAAACCTTTCAGCTCACTGACTGTATGTAAACTGTAACTAAAAAAAAATCAATCCATTTATCAGTTACATACAGAACTACTAAAATAATTAAGTTTCAAAAATGTTCTCCATGTGCTATCAATGGATCATAAAGATACTTCAGTCCAAGTCTAGTAAAATCAGGAAACAAATCTCTCTACAGACAAATTATCCACTAACGATGACGACAACAAAGACAATGTGATAGTAATATACAAAAGCAATTATTTGCAGTCATATAAAAATTGTCGGACATAAGAAAATGTTAGATTTACCTTCTAACTATTTATAAAAGATGCCCAATGCTATATTAACTATGTGTTCATACCAAAACTGATGTTGGAAGGAATGGAATGACATTTCACAAAGAGAATTTTCTAACCACGATTTGGCATCTCGTACACATGCTAGCACCTCCTGGTGTGGTTTATCATGAAAACTTGATTCTATTTCTTTTTGTAGCTGAGGAAGTGTCATGGCATTTACCCGTCGTAATCTATGTGAAATTACTGAAAATCGTTGATCAATGTCCTCATGTGTATGTCCCTTCAGAAGGAAAGACAGATATGCCTAAAAGTCAAACACAAAAACAATTAATTGTTGAGTTCCACAATAGCTGTTCCAGGTTTTTTTCAATTTACGTTCCGACCATTAGACATGTTAGAATTTACAGATTTTCACTTCTGGGACATTCAACCATTTAATGCAGGAAAATTCACAACAAGACATACATCATAGTATAACAGAAAGGAGAGCGACCATGTATTAATTCTATTCAACTAGTTACATTGATTTATGGTAAGGTTAAGATTTATGAGTATGCTTCTTGTCATGTGATAGTAAAGCGTAAAAAGCACGAAATTGGAATAAATACATGTTAAAACAAGATGTTGTTTTTCTTCAACCAACATGATTTAAAGACCAATTCTTACACATATATCCGTGTTTGTTTGTTTGAAATCCACATTTTGAACATCTGTGCCTCATAATCATAAGATTTTATTCGAAAAACATAAGAAAGCTTTAAATACAAATCCTACTTTTTGAAGGCTGGTCCAAGAACACTGTTATCGTTGTTTAATTTTCCTGGTCCACTTATAGTCCCTATCGTGACCAGTGCATTTTTTTCTTTCTTACACAATATGTTGCAACACAGTCCTATTTAAAAGGGCATATTATACAGTTACAGGGGAGGTAATGAGATGTTGATGATGAGAGACGTCACGGAAGTAGATGATAAAAATAATATCTGGAGTGTATATGGAAAAACAACCGGAATAGCTTTTGTGGAACTCGACCATTGAAATAAAAGAAGAACTAAGACATACTTTACACTTATGGAAGAAGGAGATGCATGTCTATGGACAGCAATCAAGCAACAAATAATCGAAATACACATAAAATACTTCTCCTTACATGAACTCCATTAACCAAACAGAGCCAAATATACAAATTTTGCAATTTAAATTAAACAAGAAAAATGTGTCTAGAGTACACAAATGCCCCACTCACACTATCAATTTCAATTTTCAGTAAACCATGATATTGGGGTCACAATCCTTATTTGACATAAATTAAGAAAGATTTTAGCATATGAACCTATATAGTTAGTACCTCTTTAATATATCCACTCAAGCACAGGTAACCAAGGAATCCTATCACATACTTGTTTTTATTTTCTCTTCCACAATTGTCACATTGGACATATAGTTTTGGAGGTAGCACTTTTGTATTACTAGTTATAGCATTAACAAGGCATGTAATAGTTAAGTTAGGATCATGTGGCCATTGTAGTAAGTCTGTATATAGATAGAGTTGACTGCCATGAACCAAACATCCAGTGATGTGGGTTTTTAAAGCTGCTGCTCCACACTTTAAAAAAAAATGTTTGTATTAGTGCTCCTGTATGCAGAATTTCTGTAATCTGTGAACATTATCATCATAACAAAAAAAGTAAATGACTTTAAGGCAGATTAATCCTCATTGAAAAAATAAAGAGAAAATGATTTCTACAATTTTTTTGTTAAATTATTCATAAAAATATTTTTAAATATTCAGGGCTTGCATTAGTTTAATAATTATATTCAAGAAGCCAACAATATATGAACAAGTGAAAACAAATATTCTTAGCCATCTTTCATGTTACAATGCTGACACAGGTAATGTACATTCTGTAGACAAAAGTATGCACAGGACACCGTCATCAGCATCAACTACAATATCCTTTCCATTTCCACGAATATGACCTACCGAATTAGACTATTTACCGGATTTGTAATAATATAAGCAACACGATGGGCGCCACATGTGGAGCAGGATCTGCTTAAAAGGATGTTGGGTGAGAAGGGACTTTCAAAATATCCCTAGTCGCCTTCAGCTAAAATTCGTAGCGGTTATCGGTAAAAATAATCTAAACTATCAACCACGTTAACTCAAGATATAGTTTTTTACATTCCATTCATAAATCGGGAAAAAGAAAAACCACCTACCTTTTAAGTGATTGCACTGTGATAACCCTGACCTTCACATTTTCCCAGACTATTTTGAATGGTGGAATCCGCCATTGTTTTTCCCGAAAGTGTTTCCGTGGAGTTCAATTTCATAACATTTGCATAAAACGCGGGAAACCGCATCACATCAATGAAAAGAACATTTCAGGAAACTGCGCAAGTGACGAATTTCACATGTTAACAAATGATCCTCATAGAAACGAAGATGGCGGAATTACAATGTAAAACATTCTAGAAAATGTGAAGGTAATGATTATTACAGTGTAATCACTTAAAAGGTAGGTCAGTAGTGGTTTTTCTTTCACGAATTATGAATGGAATGATAAAATCTATATCTCGAGTGAACGCGATTGATAGTTTAGATTATTTTAACCAATAACCGCTACGAATTTAAGCTAACGGCGACTATACAACCTAGAACCATTTTTTGATAATTTTGCATAATAATAATAGACGCATACTGAAAAAAGGCCCATGACCCACCTTCAATAATTTCTACAACCCCCACAAACACCCCCACCCCACACATCGTGGAATAGCTCTTACAGTGTTTGGAATCATTTATCGGCCTGTAAAACCATAGAAAACAAAAAACAAAGTAGAAGGAGAAAGTCCATAGATGACCGTGTGGTGTGTAGGCGTGTTTGCCAGTTAAAGGAGGACAGAAAAAAGACACTTATAACAGTCACACAGGATTTTATTGACAATGACAACAATGTTATAGTTTCAAAAAAGACTATTTGAAGAAGTTTGAACAAGAATGTGTCCAAAGTACACGGATGCCCCACTCGCATTATCCTTTTCCATGTTCAATGGACCGTGAAATAGGGTAAACAATCTAATTTGGCCTTAAAAGTAAATTGATTAACCAAAAGGGAACATGTGTACTAAGTTTCAAGTTGATTGGACTTTAACTTCATTGAAAACTACCTTGACCAAAAACTTTAACCTGAAACTTACACTTTAATTTCTATGTTCAGTCATTTTCAGTGGACCATGAAAATGGGGTCAAAAGATTAATTTTGTTTTTAAATAAGAAAGATCATATCATAAGGAACATTTGTACTAAGTTTCAAGTTGATTGAACTTTAGCTTCTTCAAAAACTACCTTGACCAAAAACTTTAACCTGAAATGGGACCGACGGATGAACAGACGGAAGGATGCACAGACCAGAAAACATAATGCCCCTCTACTATCATAGGTGGGGCATAAAAAGTGTGGGAACAGATGGTGTGTTTGTTTTGCTTTTTCTGATATATGAACCTTCTTAACTGTTAAGCACATACACAGCTTATACCAGTCCATTCAAAGAAGAATAAACTAGAGGCTCTAAACTTTACTAAACAGTCTTGCTGCTTACAATTATCTCTATCTATAATGAACTTGGCCCAGTAGTATCAGTGGAAATGTTAATAAAAATTTATGAAAATTGTAAAAAATTGACTATAAAGGACAATAACTCCTTAGGGGGTCAATTGACCATTTCGGTCATGTTGACTTATTTGTAAATCTTACTTTGCTGAACATTATAGCTGTTTACAGTTTATCTTTATCTATAATAATATTCAAGATAGATAATAACCAAAAACAGCAAAATTTCCTCAAAATTACCGATTTACAGGCAGCAACCCAACAACGGGTTGTCAGATTCATCTGAAAATAACAGGGCAGATAGATATTGATCTGATTAACAAATTTGCTCATGTCAGATTTGCTCTAAATTCTTTGGTTTTTGAGTTATAAGCCAAAAACTGCATTTTATCCCTATGTTCTATTTTTAGCCGTGTTGGCCATCTTGGTTAGTTGACCAGGTCACGCCACACATTTTTTAAACTATATACCCCAAAGATGATTGTTGCTAAGTTTGGATTAATTTGGTCCAGTAGTTTCAGAGAAGATTTTTGTAAAAGATAACTAAGATTTACGAAAAATGGTTAAAAATTTACTAAAAAGGGCAATAACTCCAACAGGGGTCAATTGACCATTTCGTTCATGTTGACTTGTTTGTAAATCTTACTTTGCTGAACATTATTGCTGTTTACAGTTTATCTCTATCTATAACAATATTCAAGATAATAACCAAAAACAGCAAAACTTCGTTAAAATTACCAATTCAGGGGCAGCAACCCAACAACGGCTTGTCTGATTCATCTGAAAATTTCAGGGCAGATAGATCTTGACCTGATAAACAATTATACATCTTGTCAGATTTGCTCTAAATGCTTTGGTTTTTGGGTTATTAGCCAAAAACTGCATTTTACCCCTATGTTCTATTTTTAGCCGTGGCGGCCATATTGGTTGGTTGACCAGGTCACGCCACACATGTTTTAAAATAGATACCCCAATGATGATTGTGGCCAAGTTTGGTTTAATTTGGCCCAGTGGTTTCAGAGGAGAAAATTTTTGTAAAAGCTAACGACGACAGAGACGATGGACGAAGGACAACGACGACGGACGCCAAGTGATGGGAAAAGCTCACTTGGCCCTTTGGGCCAGGTGAGCTAAAAATGTGAATCAAGCTTGTGGTTACATCACAAAATATTTATGTAGGAAAATTTTATTCAAAACTAGACTAAACCTGAAACTACAACTCATCATTCTTTGTCTATCACATGGTGTTTGTCGTCACAAAAGGTGAGCAAAACGTTTGTGTTTACTTCAAGCCAGAGAAAACTGAAAAATGGCCACCATTATCGTGCAAATACTTTTGTTCCACAACTGTATTGTAAAAAAATATTTGAAAATGGTTTATAAAGAACAGACAGAAGGACAACAGATGATGATGGATGCCAAGTGATGGCAAAAACTCAGAAGTCCTAATATTACAGCTATAAAACTTCAACACAAATTGTTTGGATGCTTACTCCACTCAAATCCTAGTACTAGTAGAACAAAAAAGTACAACCATATACCTTTGGTCTTGTCCATCCCTTAAAGTGTGGAATGTTTGTCTTTGACTGATCCATTCCATCTATTATAACACTCAAAACTTCCTTTGGCTTCATTAATGCTTCATCCTTCTTTTTGTAGTAGTCTCTTCTTTCACTTCTATAAAATAAGTAAGTAAAAGAATATAAAAACAAAATATAACTTTTATAATTTCATCAATTGAAGCTCAACTGTCACAACTAAGAATAACACCTCACAACTACATAAAACAGCAGTTAATGAACAGGATGGTCTTGTCTTCAAATTATCTTTCAAAACAAAAAAATGCTCATGATCCCCTGATTTGTGCATATGTAATATTTTGTGAAAACTGCACCAATGATTATTTTTGCTATCATAAATGTGCAGTTAATTTGGTCTTTCCACATTTTTGTGGAACGACCTTTGACTTTTCTTCTGATTATTATTTGGTCTTTCCACCTTTCTGTGGTAAAATAAAAGATAGATTCAAAGCAAATGTTTCAAAATGTTTGGGTAATTGAGACAAAAAAATGGTACATTCCGTCCAAAGCCAGTGAGACCGGAGGTAACAAATATTCAAACCAGTTGTTTTTTTCCCCACCTTATTTCAAGTAAAATGCAGAGAAACAATAAATTTTTGGGATCAGAGTAAAATTAACCATCTTTCATCTCTTCAATTTTGTTGTTGTTAGTATTTTTAATTTCATTATCATTTATCCTCAATCAGGCATGGGGTGATGCAAATTTGTAATTGTAATACATGGTAATGTTTTAGTACTTCCTGAGTTCCAGGAACCAGAACACCTGTATATGCCATCAAAGGTATTTTTGGTACTTCCTGAATTCCAGGAACCAGAACACTCGTATATGCCATCAAAGGTATGTTGATTTTTTCAGCACAGGCCACAATAAGGTATTTCTTGAAATTGATGATTTAAGGATGTTCGCTTCTCTGTTTCAAAATAACAAGCTTTTGAAAAGACTATTATAAATTGATAGTATAAATAAAGGAACTAAAAAAGCAGAAAAAAAATGAAGGATCCATGTGCTTGTTTTTTGAGATATAAGCCGTTGGAAATTTGGCGGGAAATAATTCTCTCTAGACTTTTCATACATTTAACATTGGCACCCTTTTTCTTTCAAAAATTATGAAAAAATAACGAGGATTTTATAGTATTTTTAAATATGGCTTTATAAACTATATGTAATAAAATTATGATAAGAAAAGTAGTTAGCGGGGATTTTTTTTTAATGGCACTACATGGATAAAACCAGAGGATTTTCAATATCTGACAAAAAGTCAAAAACAAGAATAGCGAACATCCTTAACATAGAAAACAAGGGGTCATAAATTAATGGTTTGCCTCCTACAGGGCTTAAATGACCATTTAATGTTTTCTCTATATCCTTCAGTGCAAATTCAGACATAAGGTAAGTCAGTCCAGCAATCTAGATTTGAAACAATATACTGTCAAGCATACATAAATAAAACAAACAAAAGTAATGTGATTACATATCATATAAGTTTTATTAAAGGGTTACAGGTTCAATGTTCAGTTGAACAAGTGTGGACACTGACCAGTATGGATAGTATCCGGCATTGTGAGAGTATTGCATGGCAATACATAGTCCCCTACCAGTAACAAGAGGCTCTCAAGAGCCTTAATCGCTCACCTTAATTTTTTTTGGTTAAATCTCTCATCAATGATTGTTTTGGCTTTTCAATTTATTTAAACGTTCTTTGAATCGTCCTATTTTCTTCAAAAGAAAAAAAAATGTTTTCTCCTATGTTCTATTTTAGCCATAGGAGCTATGTTTCTTGACATACAAGGAAATAAAATAAAAAAATTATACTAGATACTCTGAAACTCATTTAGCCTAAGTTTGGCTGAAATTGATACAGCAGTTTCAAAGGAGAAGATTTTTTAAAGTAATCAACATGATGAACAAATTGTGAAAAAAGTCTTAAAAGGGCAATAACTCCTTAAGGGGTCAATTGACAATTTTGGTCAAATTGACTTATTTGTAGACCTGACTTTGCTTAACATTTTTGCTATTAACAGTTTATCTGTATCTATAATAATATTCAAGATAATAACCAAACACTGCAAAATTTCTTTAAAATCAACAATTCAGGGGCATTATACCTGAAAAACCAGTTACCCAATTCGGCTGAAAATTTCAGGACAGGTAGACTTTGACCTAATAAATACTTTAACTTCTTGTCTTATTTGCTCTAAATGCTGGAGTTTTTGAGATATGAGCCAAAAACTGCATTTTACCCTGTGTTCTATTTTTAGCCATGACAGCCAGGTTTTTTGACGAAATAGAAAATAAAACACAAACATTATTTTATACACCCTACTGATCATTCAAATGCAGTTTGGTTGAATTTGGTTGAGTAGTTTTAGATCAGAAGATTTTTTAAAGTTATCAAATATGATGAACAAATTGTGAAAAATTGTCATTAAAGGACAATAAACCCTCTAGGGGTCAATTGACAATTTTGGTCATATTAACTTATTTGTAGATCTTACTTTGCTGATCATTTTTGCTGTTCACAGTTTATCTCTACCTAAAATAATATTCAAGATAATGACCAAAAACTGCAAAATTTCCTTAAAATTACCAATTTAGTGGCAGCAACCCAACAATGGGTTGTTTGATTCATCTGAAAATTTCAGGGCTGATAGATCTTGACCTAATGAACATTTTAACCCCATGTCAGATTTGCTCTTAATGCTTAAGTTTTTGAGATATAAGCCAAAAACTGCATTTGACCCCTATGTTCTATCTTAAGTAACGGCGGCCATGTTTTTTGACGGATCAAAAATCGAAGCACAAACTTTGTGCAAGATAATCTTAGGAACAATCATGCCTAGTTTCATCGAAATCCATTCAGTAGTTTCAGAGGAGAAGATGTTTGAAAAATTGTTAAGGACGACAGACAACGACGGCGACAACGACGATGACGGATGCCAAGTGATGAGAAAAGCTCACATTTCCTTTTTAGGAAAGGTGAGCTAAAAATTCATTATTCCCGAAAACAAAATTCAAATTTGATGTGTAAATTGTTGTGTTAAAACTTTAGATACCAAATATCAAATTAAAAGTCAAGCATGACTAAAAAAAATGCAGACAATTGATTAATTGTGTGATTTTTTATACGACCGCAAATTTTGAAAAAATTTTCGTCGTATATTGCTATCACGTTGGCGTCGTCGTCGTCCGAATACTTTTAGTTTTCGCACTCTAACTTTAGTAAAAGTGAATAGAAATCTATGAAATTTTAACACAAGGTTTATGACCATAAAAGGAAGGCTGGTATTGATTTTGGGAGTTTTGGTCCCAACATTTTAGGATTTAGGGGCCAAAAAGGGCCCAAATAAGCATTTTCTTGGTTTTCGCACTATAACTTTAGTTTAAGTTAATAGAAATCTATGAAATTTTGACACAAGGTTTATGACCACAAAAGAAAGGTTGGGATTGATTTTGGGAGTTTTGGTTTCAACAGTTTAGGAATTAGGGGCCAAAAAAGGGCCCAAATAAGCATTATTCTTGGTTTTCGCACAATAACTTTAGTTAAAGTAAATAGAAATCAATGAAATTTAAACACAATGTTTATGACCACAAAAGGAAGGTTGGTATTGATTTTGGGAGTTTCGGTCCCAACAGTTTAGGAATTAGGGGCCAAAAAGGGACCCAAATAAGCATTTTTCTTGGTTTTTGCACCATAGCGTTAGTATAAGTAAATAGAAATCTATGAAATTTAAACATAAGGTTTATGACTATAAAAGGAAGGTTGGTATTGATTTTGGGAGTTTTGGTCCCAACAGTTAAGGAAAAAGGGGCCCAAAGGGTCCAAAATTGAACTTTGTTTGATTTCATCAAAATTGAATAATTGGGGTTCTTTAATATGCCGAATCTAACTGTGTATGTAGATTCTTAATTTTTGGTCCAGTTTTCAAATTGGTCTACATTAAGGTCCAAAGGGTCCAAAATTAAACTTAGTTTGATTTTAACAAAAATTGAAACCTTGGGGTTCTTTGATATGCTGAATCTAAAAATGTACTTAGATTTTTGATTGTTGGCCCAGTTTTCAAGTTGGCCCAAATCAAGGTCCAAAATTAAACATTGTTTGATTTCATCAAAAATTGAATAATTGGGGTTCTTTGATATGCCAAATCTAACTGTGTATGTAGATTCTTAATTTTTGGCCCAGTTTTAAAATTGGTCTAAATTAAAGTGCAAAGGGTCCAAAATTAAACTAAGTTTGATTTTAACAAAAATTAAATTCTTGGGCCTCTTTGATATGCTGAATCTAAACATGTACTTAGATTTTTGATTATGGGCCCAGTTTTCAAGTTGGTCCAAATCAGGATCTAAAATTATTATATTAAGTATTGTGCAATAGCAAGTCTTTTCAATTGCACAGTATTGTGCAATGGCAAGAAATATCTAATTTCACAATATTGTGAAATAGCAATTTTTTTTTTAATTAAGAGTTATCTTTCTTTGTCCAGTATAGTAAGCAAGAAATATCTGCAAAATTTTTTTTAATTGGAGTTATCTTTCTTTGTCCAGAATCAACTTAAATCTTTGTTATATACAATATACAATGTATATTCACTTTTTACTACCAACTGGTAAATTTAAATAATCTTTACCATTCAGTGATAACAAGCAGTTTTTTTACATCTTAATATTTTATGATGTATTTAAATGAGTAGTAATTGTTGCAAACTCCATTAGAATATTTTAATTGAAATTAGTTTTGGAATAAGGGAAAGGGGGATGTGAATAAAAAATTGGGTTCAATTTTTCTCATTTGAAATTTCATAAATAAAAAGAAAATTTCTTCAAACATTTTTTTGAGAGGATTAATATTCAACAGCATAGTGAATTGCTCTAAGAGAAAACAAAAATTTTAAATTCATTTGAATACATTCATTCTGTGTCAGAAACCTATGCTGTGTCAACTATTTAATCACAATCCAAATTTAGAGTGGAATCCAGCTTCAATGTTGTGTCCATACTTGCCCCAACCGTTCAGGGTTCAACCTCTGCGGTCGTATAAAGCTACGCCCTGCGGAGCATCTGGTTTAGGTCTTTAAAGATCATATAACTCTACAAAATATGATCAAATCAGAACAAAATTTGAACTTGATCTGTAACTTGTAATGGTAAATTTATTTCTTGCATGAATTATCCAAGTCTGAGGACCATAACTATGCAAACAAATCATCAGACTGGAACACAATTTGCACTTAATGTGTAACTTTTCATGGTTTAACTATATGCCAAATTTAAAGTCAATACCTTCAAGCATGACGAAAAAAGTGAAGAAAACAGATTACTTATGCAATTTTTCTAAGTACAAAGGTCATAAATCTGCATAAAATCATCAGACCAGAACAAAACTAGAATTTTATCTGTAACTTGTCATGGTTATATACTATATACCCAATATCAAACCAATATCTTCAAACATGACAAAAAAAAGTGTGGAAAGCTGATTTGACGGACAGACGGATTCACGGACAGACAGACAGACAGACAGACAGACAGACAGACAGACAGACAGACAGACAGACAGAGTGCAAACCTAAAGTCCCTTTCAACTTCTTTGGTAGGGGACTAATAACATTACCTTTGTCTATCAAGATGAACTTTTAAATCTTTTTTCAACTGATCTTTTTTCACAGCATCTTTCAATTTATGCATCTCCATTTTAACCTTCATGCAAATGTCACAAGGATTTATATTCTTTGTCTAAAAAGATAAATTATCAGATTATTTAAACAAAAAACTGTTCAATGTGAGAATATATCAAAACAAGAAAATTGTCCCAAGTTCATCTACACTAAACTCACACTATTATTTCCAATGTACCATGAAATCAGGGTCAGAAACCTAATTTGACATAAATTTATACTACTTATAATAAGAAATCACATCACAAGGAACATGAGTACTAAATTTTAATAAATGTGAACTTCAACATCATTAAAAACTACATTGGTTCCAAATAATTATGTTGAAGTCCATATTTCAAAATTGGAAACCCAAACAGTAGGCTCATACATATGTAAGAGTCACAATTGCTCACCTGTAATTATTTGTGTATATCTGCATCAATGATGAATTATGCTATTTAAGGATTATAAATGGGCATTTAATCTATGTGTTTCAAATGCATGAAATGTTAGCACTGTTCTTTATGAAAAAAATACTTACCTTAACAAAACTAACAATTTTCTCAATTTTTTCTGAAAAAAGTTGATAAAAACGTCTTTCTTTTAAGCAAAGTCCAGGTATAGTTTTGTACTCATCATACATATACTTAATATTTATGCAATCTGGCAATAGTACTACATCTCTTTCAGGACTTGGATCTCCATACTCATCTATAAAATTGTCCATGAATGCTACAGCATGAAGACCTTGAATAAAATAATATACATGAAGCAAAAACAGAAAGTAACAAGTGAAACTGCGAGCTACTGCTCACTGATGATACCCCTGCCGCAAGTGGATAATATTAATAGTGTAAAAATATGCAAGTGTTCGGTAAACAGGAAGCTGTCAAGTGATCAATCTGAAAACGCATCACACAGTATAGCTGACTTATATAAATTATGAAACCAAATTTCAGAAATCCTTGTATTGTAGTTCCTGAGAAAAATGTGACGAAAATTTTCAACTTGGCTATCATGTGTAAAATCATACAAGTGTTCGGTAAACAGGAAGTTGACAAGTGATCAATCTGAGAACACATAACACGGTATAGCTGACTTAGATAAACCCTGAAACCAAATTTCAGAAATCCTTGTATTGTAGTTCCTGAGAAAAATGTGACGAAAAATTTTCAACTTGGCTATCATGTGTAAAATCATTCAAGTGTTCGGTAAACAGGAAGTTGTCAAGTGATCAATTTGAAAACGCATCACACGGTATAGCTGACTTAGATAAACCCTGAAACCAAATTTCAGAAATCCTTGTATTGTAGTTCCTGAGAAAAATGTGATGAAAATTTTCAACTTGGCTATCATGTGTAAAATCATGCAAGTGTTCGGTTAACAGGAAGTTGTCAAGTGATCAACCTGAAAATGCATCACACGATATAGCTGACTTTGATAAACCCTGAAACCAAATTTCAGAAATCCTTGTATTGTAGTTCCTGAGAAAAATGTGACGAAAGTTTCATGGGACGGACTGACTGACGGACGGACGGACTGATGGACGGACGAACTGACGGACAGACAGAGGTAAAACAGTATACCCCCCTTCTTTAAAGCGGGGGTATAATAAAAGTGACTTACTTACTTAAAATAATACAAAAAGTTAATATATTGTTTTCAATTAATAATATTGTATTCAATTAATAATTTACAATGGACAATAAAAAGAAATATACATCTAAAATGGAATTTAAACAGTATGGATCCTTGTAACATACATATTTCTTAACCTTAAACTGTGAGTCAACTCACGAAAAGATACCCCTATCCCACATTTTATGTAATAATTTCAATTATTACCAATGAATTATTTTAGAACGAGTTTATACTTCTTTATTCATATCCAAAGGTAGTGTTGCAACTGAGTAAAGTATATGTCCAGCTGTTACGGAGGAGTTGCGCTTGCAAGACATTTGGACATACAAATTAAACAGAAGGATAGACAGACAGGGTATTTATCAGCAATTTAGTGTCTTTACATACTCATTCAAATCTCCAATCTTTGGGGTTAAAATTTTTCGATTTTGAGTGCAATTGGGGAATTTCGTGATTTTTTATAGATTCCATGCCCAATATTTGCAAAAAAGACAAAAAATAATCAAAACATAAAAAAATTGTGTTAACAGTGTAAGTCAATAAAATCAAGCCATAAATAGCCACACATAAATTCTTATTTATATCTGAAATGAAGTTTTCCCACTTGTGTCAAAATAGCCAAGGAAGCCATTGTTCAATATATAGTAACTTCTGTCATGGTGGCTATTAATAAAAGTGTTATATGCACCTGTCCTTTCTCAGGAGATTTTTTCTAGTGGTTGTGGATTGTTGGTGGGGATCATATGTGTTTCTTGCTTTGAATAGATTAGACTGTTGATTTTCATGTTTGAATTGTTTTACACTGGTCATTTTGGCCCCTTTACCATGTTTACAGCTTCTTGTTTCAGTGTGAAAAGTAAAAACACAAAAATACCGAACTCCAAGGAAAATTCAAAAAGGAAAATCAAAAATCAAAAGGCAAAATAAAAAGTCCAAACACATCAAACGAATGGGTAACAACTGTCATATTCCTGACTTGGTACAGGCATTTTCTAATGTAGAAAATGGTGGATTGAACCTGGTTTTATAGCTAGCTAAACCTCTCACTTATATGACAGTCGCATCAAATTCCATTAAATTGTCAACGATGCATGAACAAAACAAACATACTCAAAGAGTAAAAATGTCAAAAATAGGGGTACAATAGTCAATATTGTGTTATCATCTTAATATCTCTACATAAACAACAAATGTAACAAAGAAGCATAAAAAGGCATACATTAATTTAACATTCTCATTTTGCTTTTCTTATACGGCTGAATTTATCTATGTAAAGTCTACCCATAATGATAGAAGGTTTCATTACTGGTTTAAAAATGCGCGCAGGTAGACATACAAATAATTTTGTCGTATGACGGCATACATAAATGAAGACTTACGTAAAGTTTATATAACAAAAACAGACTTAACAGTAAAAGTAATAATAATAAATAAAATAATGGTGTGCTTTAAAGTATGACGGGATACATAAGTACAGTTTCACGTCAAATACGCTGAATTTATCTATGTAAAGTTTACCCATAAATGATAGAAGGTTTCCTGTTGAAGGCCGTACTTTGACCTATATTCGCTTACTTTAAATACATTTTGACTTGGATGAAGAGTTGTTTTATTGGCACTCTTACCACATTTCTTATTCAATATTCATATTAAAATAACTAATGAAAACCTTTGATATTGTGGTAATGGTTTTTTCTCACTTTCTCTACCATCATTATGTCTTCCTTCAAAAGTTTAAGTAACCTGTAGTAAGTGGCAGTACTTATTCCCAGAAGATCAGTCCATTTCCGCCTGTAAAAAAAAGAAGATTCACCATCTTAAAAGGTGACACAGAAATTGACTACACTTCAATATTTTTGGTTTCAACCACATCTATACCTGTCATATCAAAGGTATCACAATCAGTATCTGAGGTAAATTTTATCCTTAGTTGTGCTATTTTCATCTCAAAGATAATTGTTCCTCAATCCTTTTACTAACTAAAAATACAGCTGGTGTTTTTAATCTTTCCAAATTATACCCCTGCTCCAAAATTTAACAATGGCAAAGTATGTGATTAGCTAAGGGATCATAAAAAGTCAAGAGGCTTATGACAGCCTTAATAGCTTGCCTGTAAATCTTGCTATCACTTTCTACAAAAACTTTAAAACAAATAAAGAGGTATAGTAGCTCTATGCAAATCTTATTTTTTCTAGAAGGTTATTAAAAGGATATTCTAAAAATATGTTTCATGTCTAATTTGGTACTCTAAGGAACGTAACTATCATGCATATTCGTTAGATTAGTCTTTATCATGTGAATATGGACACCTAAAATGGATTTTGCAAATAAAACGATAATGCTATATTGGGCATCAAAATATCGTCTGATCGTATTTAAAATACAAAACACATTTTATTCTTGATAAAAAATACACACCATTGTTCATGTTGTTGGGGGGAAATATGAAGCTACTGCTTCTCTTTAATAAAAAATATCAAAATATTTTTTTGTTGTTGAAAATTTAACTAAAATCAAAGATGGCCACTGGAAGCAAAAGGTGCAGTCGGTATCATTTCTGAAAATGATGGTTGAAAAGTGAAGATCTGATTTTAATCAGATAATGCCTCAATGTAAACCAATCTTTTGTGCTACATAATCAACTTACATACAAATTATTTTTCCATGGAAATGGTGTTTCCTTCCTTTTATTGTACATGTATCATCATAGATGGTATTCCTCATTAATCAAGGATCTTTGATGATCGTTTTGCTCCTTGTCTATAACCTTGTAAATTAGATCTCATATGTTGGATTTTATAAATGATATTTTCAACTTGGAATAATTTTTCACTGCACTGTTGTTTACATAAACATTGATTTCTTAGGTCTCCTCTGATTTTGTCAGGAAAAAGTAGGTAAGCTCCTCTGTTAACTGGAATTTCTGTAGATTTATTTAAAAGTTAGTAAATATATAAAGTAATCATTCATGAAATCATCTATTATTTCATCAAAGAGTCGAAAGAAGTGCAATCTAAAATGTTTTCATAATTTGTACAAGGCAAATCATATTATCTTACCTCCTGTAAATTTCTAGGAATGTGATTGGTTAAAAGCATCCTTGTGGAGAACGTGTATATTTCATATTAGGTTAGTAGGGAGGCGGGGCTTATTTCATACACGGTTAGAAGTGGTGTTACTACTCTTTATATTCCATATTAGGTAGTAGCTATATAGGGAGGCAGGGCTTATTTCATACATGGTTAGTAGTGGTGTTATGTCCGTTTATAAAAACAAAACAGCACTGAGTAAAAAATCGTAGAGGTTTCAACAGGCAGGCGAAGAAATTGATGATTAATATTAAAATAAATTCATAAAACACATTTAAACCTAACAAGTTGTAATTGTTGGCTCTGTGTTTGTAGGATCAATGGAAGTAGTTTCTTAATGGTAACAGTATTGAAGACTTGCTCATTTAGCTTCGCTCTCACCCCATATGGAATGTACTGACCCCATATATACCTTATTAGGTCACTAGCACACTATGTAACTAATAATATCATAATATCATAATAATATTGGGATCTTCTGTACTTAAGTATTATCATGAATTTGTTACAAATACGTAGGGTTTTGTGTATGCAATAGACCATGACTGAGGGGGTGGGGGTGAATAATCTCCATGGAAATTAAAGATGTGCAAATATTTAAACAACTGTATACCAAATATCATTGATTTACCATAAGTGGTTCCTTTTCAACTGACCTAATCACAAACTTTAACAAATTGTTGACACTGTGGCATACACTGTCAGAAACAGCATACCTATGTCTCGCTTTTCGACTCAAACAAGGCGAGACAAAAATTGGTCAGCTAAAAATCCAGAATAAAGACATTACCACACCCCACATCTTCTTATTTATATAAAAAAAAATATAAAAAGTTATTTTTACCATCTTCATAAGACTGCAAACAATAAGATGTTGTATTATCATCATTATCATCATCGGTATTCTCATCTATGCCATTATTTGTCAATGATACTGAAAAACAAAAAAGTACATCCCAAAGGAATTATATATTTATATAAGAATATATCCAAGGTCACTATGAAATAGTGCATTTTCCATTTATTTGAATGTGTATACATGTATAATATCAAGTATAATATATATTTAACTTCAGTTGTCTTATATGTAATAATGCATCTACACACTACTCAAGTTCAGTCATGTGACAGTACAAGTCAGAGATAATAGTTCTAATGTGTTAGTGAGAAACTGTGATTTTCATTAAAACTCTAATGTGAACAAAAAGGCTATTTCTATTTTATCCTAGAAAGAGTTCTGCTGTGAATAATATATATTGGTCTTTCAGAAAATGTTGTTTGTGCGGTTTTTAGACCCTTCTATAGGTTTGAACGTAGTTTTCAATTTAGACTTGTTTATATTTTTTCTTTTGGGCTTGTATCATTTTTCCCCTCTGTTTTTGTATGATCCGTTCATCCTATATTGACTCTTAAAATTCAAGAGTCTATCTAAAAATGAGGGTACATTTTATATGGCCTTCCAAATACCGTTTCGATCCCTAACATCACCATGATCACAGTGTTAAGAGACATTTATTGTCGAAACCCAGATCTGGTGTACCAAAAAAATATTGACACCTTATGTTTGTGGCATAAAATCCTGGCCACAAGTTAATTGTTTTCTGTTTAGTATTAAATTTATATTAAGATCCATTTTGTTACATCTTGTGATCAATTTTATTTGGCAATCGCCAATGGCAGTCAGCAGGGTTTAAGAACATCAGTTGTTAGACCTGCTAGTCAAATGCGTTTTGTTTAAATATACTTCATCTCCCCTCTTACATTTTCACTCCATAAAATTTGAGAAAGATATAAAATCAAAGTGCTGGATAGCACCCCTGGAAAGTTTGCAACTGTAGCTGTGTATTATTCCAAAAAGGTTATAGACGTGTATTATTTCAAATATATACCGGTATTTCATCACAGTTTTGATGTTTTAAACTAAACCATTGTCTCGTCAGTAATTATCAAAAATCAGTTTTTTTATGTTTATCATCAAAAGTTTTGATATTTTCTCATGATTGCAACCTTAAACTGTAAATCTGAAATAATGAATTATACATGCAGAAAGCTCTATTAATTAAAGTACCCATGCCATGTCAACTTCAAGGGCCTGTGAATTTGTATTTTTCTATTGGTTTAGGTCCTTCATATTTGTTTTTAGTAAATTAACATGTAAGTTTTTGGTTTTTTTAATTGTTTGGCATGTTTCATATCGGGGCCTTTTAAAGCTTCCTACATGTATATGTCACAAACATTTCTCATTATTGACGACCTTTATTGTGGTCTATAGTTATTAATACATTTTCATTCTTTGAACTCTTTTGGATAGCATTGGTTCTGTGCAAAAAGTACTGCAACCTTATTTATAAATAAGACAGTAACTTAAATCAATACAACTGTAAAGAAAGTTAATTTATATTTAAGGCTTTTATAAAAAAAAAAAGGGAACATGTCCATGGGACTCAAATGATGCCCTCGCTAGCATTAACGTTATAAACTCAAGAACTGTAAATGTGGCACTACCAATATTTTTACTTAATCTGAATTATGGGTTAATAAACATTGTGTACATTCTAATTATACAGTATTGCGCATTATAATTGTAAGATCTTGACATTTGTTTTGTGTCAGAAACCAATATGCTATGTCAACAGTTTAATCCCAATCCAAATTCAGAGCTGTATCAAGCTGTTGTGTCCATACTTGTCCCAACTGTTCAGGGTTCGACTTCTGCGGTCGTATAAAAGCTGTGCCCTGCTGAGCATCTGGTTTCATTTGTAACAAGACACAACCATAGAACAGTAAAAATAAGTGGTAATGAGAATTGTGTATAAGTTTCATGACATTTGGTTAAGACAAACTATTCTTAGAGAACAGAAACTTAAATTTCCAGCAACTTTTCTTTTTGTAAAGTAGCATTAAACGCTAGAATGGTAAAACTAAAATTCAAACTTGACTTGTGAATTGTTATAAGCATTGCGTATCAGTTTCATACAATTTGGTTCAGGCAAACTAAAGTTAGAGAACAGAAACAAATTTTGGGATATATATATACGGAGGTACTTATATAAGTTAAGGAAGAGATACATACTTACAGAAAAAACAAGGATAAATTTAAACTCAATACGGTGGGAGCACAACAACAGCAGTATGACCACAGGAAGAAAAAGTTTATGTACACTAGATTCAAAACATTTTTGTTGTAAGCCATTCGTTTGATATATTATGGTAATCATTTCCTCTGTGTTTGGATGAAAAGCAATTGAATTTCTATTTAAATAGGGCATGCTATGCGCACATGTTTGTCTAAAATCTATATAAATTTTTAGGTGAAAATGCCTCCATTTAAGCCAAACCGGGGTACACATCATTATGAACCTTAATCATTTCTACAGCCCTTGTCTCTATACCCTGAGCTATGCTATTCCAAGAAGTAGATGCTGACTTGGTTGCCCTTAATACGGATGCTATATGATACGAATTTGCGATAATATACACCAGAGGTGGTATGATGTAAATTATTTGAAGAAGATTGAAGAAGAATTGACGTTGGCAGTGGGTCAATGTTTTTCTGCTGTCAGTTTGATTCAGTTGAGTATGCTGAAGGAATGAAGGCCCTTATATAATATACACATTGGAATGTATTTAAATAACGGAATTAACTTTTTCAAATGATTTTTGGCATCAAAAACTTTCGATAGATGTTTTAAAATGCATTTCAAAATATTTTTTTTTTTTGAAAGCCGGTACCATATTTACCTGTCCTCGTCCATTACTGAGACATAAGACATATACTTATCGAGTATTTTATATTCTATCACCTGTGTTTTGTTATAACAAACCATTATCACTTGTCAATTATCCGACGGCTTGGTCACCTCATTCCCGATTTTTTCGATACTCTCTGGCTTTTACCACGTTTACTTACATACATAGTTAACAGGTAAAAGTAGAGTGGAAAATGTTCATTCATGAAATTTTCATGAATGATCTTGATGCAATCTGGCGTAGATTTCTTGTGATTTTCTCTTCAGCTTATGGCAGATCCGCGAAGTAGTGTTTGAGATACTCATTTTCAAAATTAGTTAAATTCATCTGAATCGTCGGTGAACATCACATTCAGTTTCTTTTTTATTAAAGCTGTAATCTTTCCAGTCAAATTAGAAGTTACTCAAAATTTTAAAAGAACCTTCCAAGAATCAGAGTTTTAACACTATTACTAGTACTAAATTATCTCGGATAGGAATAAATGGCGATAATATGTCACCATAAGTTTGAGGCCGACGGCTATGGAAAGTAGCTAAAGCAAACTTTCCAAAAAGCAAAGAAAAAAACTCTTAATAATTATAGGGAACTATATATTCATGGACAACTGCAATAAAAACAAGGGTGATCAGTGGCAGATCCAGTACTTGACCTAGGAGGGTGCGGGCGGGGGTCCCTGAATGACTTAAGAGGGCCCCTCCAGTCATGCTTCAGTGATCCCCTATATAATCAACCAAATTTTTCTAACAAAAGAAGGGGCCCAGAAAAGTGAGCTAAAAATGAAACTGTTTTGTAATGATGGAAGACAAAATAGACCAAAACACAAAAAATTAACTTTGACCAACAGTGAACCAATGAATTAAATATACTGAATGTCTATCAGAAACTTAATACTCTTACCTTTAGATAATCCGTCATTTGTAACCTCTGCTGAATCAGTGTCATCATTGTCATCAGATTCCAGAAAAGGAGTCAAATCAAATACTTTTCCTGTAAATTAAACAAACAAGAAATATATTCACACCTCACTGATGCTCCACTTGCATTGTCATTTTCCATGTTCAGTTAACCATGAAACTAAGGTCAAAACCCTTATTTGGCATAGAATGAAAAAGATCACTTCCTTATGAACATGTGTAACAAGGTTTCAGTTGATGTGACTTCAACTTTATCATAACCTTCCTAGACCTAAAACTTTAACTTGATACATGAAATGACAAATGAAAGATCAAATCCACTGACCAAAAACTACATTTTACAATTATCATGATCATGAGGGGGGGGGAGGGGGGGGCATGCAAAACAGTCATAACTTGTAATTTAATCATTCATTTCCAGTGACATGAATAACCAAGTCAAAATTCCATTTAAATGCCATACATGATTAAATAATAGATAATATGATAGATACTGAGTGACAATGATTTTCGGTTTTGTAAAATAAACAACTTGTAGTAGAATAGGCATTTATTTTTAACACAATTACATCTGACTTACAATTAATCAATTATAATTACAAGTGGTGAGATAATACCTTTCAAAAGTGAAAGGTTGCGGACTTCAGACCACTGCTGATTTGAACCCCTGCCTCCAAATTGAAAAGATACGAAAATTTCGTCTTCTTATTTGAAATTTCCGTCAACAGCATGAACAGTTGAACTTATATAATAGACCACTGACGTAGCTGTACTACGTATTGACGACAAACAATATTCCTACGACTTTCCCATTTGGGAAATCTAAACTACTTGTCTTTAAAGATTTTCTGCGATTAAATATTTCATACAATTGTTCTTTGACATCTTACACAAAAGCACAGGCAATAATAAAAAACATACAGATTCCTAATGAGCACTACTTCCTATGTGCAATTTCAAAACTGTTGGGTGATTCGACGACCATTTAAGGTTTTCTAGTCATATCTTTTGTAATCCAGAATTAAAAGTATTAAAAAAGGGTTCAATTAGTAATATATAACATAGTAGCCAGCTAGATAATAACAATGGCCCATATTCATGGTATTTCAGCATTAATGGGGTAGACCACAAATCTAGGGTTCTCGCATAATGCAGCTTAACTGCATAAAAACATAGATGAATACAAATCGCTATCTACATTTTGTAATTGAATTAATAGGTCAGGAGACAGGATGATTACACACTTAATTAACTAGTCTAACTTGAGTGGGTTTTTTTTCATGACAATTGTCAAATGATTGTACTTTATGATTGTGTTTCTTTGGTATCACTAATGGATAACTAATCAAATTTTGATTTTTTTTTAATAGTGTCAGGTCTTATTAATTTGTAAAAGTGACTTACAATTATACAATTCTATTCTAAGATACAAGAATACCTTTTAAACAATAACAATTGTGTCCATGAACTTTTAAAATAACAGGTCAAATATTCATCAACACAAAATAATACATGTAAATACCTTTTGATAATCCATCATTCTCACTGTTTGCTGAATCTGTGTCATCATTATCAGATTCTAGAAAAGGAGTCAAATCAAAATATTTCCCTGTAAATAAAACAAAAATAAATGGTGGATGTTTCATGTGACACAGATGCCCCCGCTTGCATTTAAGGTATAAAAGGGGCATTACTCATGAACTGTAAAAGTGATGTCACCCAAATTTAATCTTCATCTGTGGTTTGCTGTTATAAACAATGCGTATACATGAGCATGATGAGTTTCATAATATTTGGTAGAGGCAAACTAAAGTAAGCAAACAGTCACCAATTTCAAGACGTACATTAGAGACAGACATAGGGCGAACAAAGGTAACCAGATACTCTGCAGGGCGCAGCTTTATACCACCGCAGAGGTTGAACCCTGAACGGTTGGAGCAAGTATGGACACAACATGCAAGCTGGATTCAGCTCTAAATTTGGATTGTGATTAAATAGTTGACACAGCATAGGTTTCTGACACAGAACGAATGTGGTCTAATGAACTTAAAATTTTGTTTTTGCCTTTGAGCAATTCAATAAGTATGCTGTTGAATATTAATCCTCTCAAAAAAAATGTTTGAAGAAATTTTTTTTTTATTTATGAAACCAGAAATGAGAAAAATTTAACCCCCCTCCCCATTTTTTTTTCACATCCCCCTTTCCCTTTTTCCAAAACTGATCTCAATTCAAATTTCTAATGGAGTTTGCAACAATAACTACTATTTTAAATACATCATAAAATATTAAAATGCATGATGTAAAATAAAGTGCTTGTTATCACTGAATGTTCATTTGTATATCCCCGAGGAACCAGTAATGACGCACCTAACGTTGTGTTTGTCTCTGCATTAAATCTACCATTTAAAAGAAAAAGAAACACGGAATAGAAGAAAGATTGATCACTTGTTAATGTATTTCAATCATTAAACAGTTGATTTTTGAAACAGTAAAAGCAATAAAAATCATGTTTTCAAACATTACAAAGGGACTGTCAACTTATGATGGGTACCAGTAATGACGCACTATAAACAAACCAGTAAAAACCACTTGCAGTGTACAATGTACCTGGTGTTCGAAAAATTGCTTCAATCCGGATAATTTAAAGTTAACACTATTCAACAAATTTAATTCGAATTACAGTCACTTTTATGATCATGTTGATAGCAACATAATTTTTTTCATTAATTTAATTGTAACCTATATTTTATTTCAAATTTTATATAAAATTGTTCAAAATTTATCAAAGTGACATATATATTCCATATACTTGAAAATAAGAAGTACATGTTGTAATTGCATTCATAAAACAACATTGACATTAAAACATTTATTAATGTATACTTCGTACAATGAATGAAAAAAATCGATAAACAATAGAAAATTGTATAAGCGACGATCATTTGTTCTACAGTGATTCCCGCTTAAATGTAAAACTATGTCACATGCATATGACAGTCATATGATTTGAAAAACACAAACTGGGGAAGCATGTGCTTACATACTTTTGCCGGCCAAAGTGGATTTAGGACTGATAATCATTCTGGGAAGGGTCGACTGTTTTTTTACCTTAATAAAATGGCGGAAATTGCATTATCTTTACTAATTCAAGCAATAATAACATTTCTGGACAGAGTTTGAGGCATCTATGTTGTAGTCATATGACCTTCACCATCGTGTTATGAATAGTAATTATCGATGACGTCACAGCTTTTGTTTAGAAATATAAAACCCAAAACTAAATTGGTGCGTCATTTCTGGTCCACGTCAAAACAGGTACCAAGATATTTGATAAACAGTTTGAAGTGCATGTTATAATTTACCAGTTCATAGTAATAATTCACAACTATGTCTTGTATTATTGTGAAGATCCAATCAGGGACGTACATATAAGTCCTTGATCCAATGTAGTAAATTGTAGAAAATCCACGCACATTGCTTGAAGTTTATGAATGAAATGTACTCAGACATCCGCAGTAGAACCCATATCATTGGGGATAATTTTTCAATAAAAACACATTGTTTTTACGTTTTGGCAACTGTTTTCACATACTACTTATAATTCCTTTTAGTATTTGTAGTCAACGTCTTTAATGTTTTGCAGATGTTAATAATCACTATCCTTGATATTTATCATTTTCGTCCGCCAGTGACACACATAACTTTTTGCTATGTTGTTTACGTATTGTGACTTCCGGAGTTTCTTCTTCTTCTTGTCTCCGTATAAGCATCCTTTACCAGGATCACCACCATGAGTTATGGCGTATAAAGGAAGCACTTGGAGCCTGTATCGGTACAGATTAATGTGAGCATTTGCCTACCCAATTCCCCAGTCAGGCCGTGACGGGTCTTATTGCAAGAAAGTTAACCTTTCCTAAACACAATACAATATAACAAAATAAAACATACCAACTCACACACCGTCTCATGTCACGGATTCGCTCAGCCAAGTTCTCAAAGTATAAAACGGTGTATTTTTTCTATGTATCATCCTATATTTTTTTTTTATCTGTGTGTATTAAATGGGAAAGATTCACCCCGGATGCCCCACAAATGCCTTGGCAAAATACGTCTAAGGTAATAACGAGGAATCGGTTAGGACAAAATCTATCAGAACCGACACTACCAAATGCCCTGCTGTATCAATGATAGAGAAAAGCCGAAAATCCTACTGTCGGAAAAGGATCTCGGAAAGAAACTACCGATCCATTAGGACGGAACAGCAAGAACTCTCGGACTTCAAATGATAGTTCTGATAGTTTCCAATGGAAACTACTAACTGATCCCATATGGCCGCCAGAGCTAATTAATGTCTCAGGCAAACACACATCTGAACATATCTGCAGAGGTTTTCCTCACAAGAAAATAATGACCGACAGCAGAGACAGACATATATGTCTCTGCCGACAGCAAGCGCACGATCTAACAATTTTCCAACTTTGCAAACAATCCAACAATTTTCATTGACGTAATTTGACGCTGCATGGATCAACTACGATTAAAGTAACAACAGTTGGTTAGCACCATGCAGATAAGGAACATTCATGTAACCGTTCAAATGCCATGTTTGAATTTATTCCATTCAGTGCTTCTCTTGTTCAAAATGTTAAAGATTAGCGGATGATGGAAGACACACGCCAGGTGATGAGAAAAGCTCACTTAACCTTTAAGGTCAGGTGAGCTAAAATGGTTATTTTTAACTTACTTGGTGTACTAGTATCAGCTGGAATCCACTCTTTCCCTCCATTAAAATGCAAAGATTCGACTGCATCTTCTATATTAGAAAAAATATTACAAAATAATTATAAAACCTCGCTCAAGTTGGCACTCCGAGGCTGGTGGAGAGCAAGAAGGTGAAGTGTGGTTCATTTTTATCGTTTGGAATATGCAGTGTCTTGCAATTGCCCTACCGTGGTCAAATTTGAAATATTATACCAACTTGGATCAATTAGGGCATTTTTTTTTTATTTGGGGACCACTATTTATGCAGTTGTTGTAACATCTAACTGTCACCACCTTTGGAAATTTAGAGTTTTGCCAGTTCACATCGCAAATAACTATTTTTATTCTGGCATATCTTTGTAGTCTTTGCGCCGTATTTAGAAATTTTAAAATTGTATCAGCGTCTGTGATGTTCGTTTAAATTGTATAAATTTTAAGATTTTGATAGTGTTGTTATTTGAATAGATTGACGTGATTCATTTACATCGTGCTATTAACGAAGACGGATATCTAATATTTGTTTATTTCATAGTTATTTTAGTTATGGTGATGTTGTATCCTTTTTGACATGTCATATATTATATTTTGTAGAGTACTGTATCATATTACATGATCCATCGCCCTGTAAGATTAATCGTTGACTATTTATTCAGTCTTTTATATATATATATTAACTCGTATAAACATCAACCCAACAATGTTAGATTTGTAAATTTCCTTGTGCACATTTTTTGTTCTTCCCTCGCCGGGATTCAAACCCATGCTACTGAGATATCGTGACACCAAATCGCCTGCACTGTATCCGGTGCCTAGACCACACGACCACCTTGGCTTCACTTTGATAATGCTTTCGGTGGCCGAGTGTTACCTTTCCTCGTCAGTGTTAATCTAGCGTCGTAATACAGTACATGATATATAAGGCATGCAGATGTTATTGTTACAGATCAGCTAAATTATCTATAGCAAAGATCATACAAATTAATGTAAGATACAGTCACAGAAATAAAATTTTATTTATAAGTACGTCTGAACCCGTGACAACTAATTCATTAAAAGAATGTCCTTTTTATCTCCATGAGTTAACTGTACAAAAAGGTAAATTCTTACTTATTTAGATATCATGCAGAATACAGTAGACCTACTTCATGATTGTGAAAACAGCTGCATATATGGACTACAATCTTTAAGATATGCGGGTGTCAACTTTGGAATGAGCTGCCAGCTGAGCTACGTAAGCAATCATCTTTAAACCAATTCAAAAACATGATAATTAAATGATTGTACTGGTAGCTCATGTCAATGTTTCGTCTGCAACACCAGTCAATTCTGTTCATTGTTTGTAGTTTAATGCTTTGGTTTCAACATGTCAAAAACTTTTGTGTTGCATGTGTTGCATGAAATCGAGCATGAAATTTCCATTCTCAATTTTATTTTGTGTTGCATGTATGCATAATATGATCTCTTGCTTTCTAAAAACTAAATATATTCAAATGCATGTGTGCATGACTTGATAAGTATGTTTTGTTTGTTGTGCTGTCGTTTTTAAAAGCTGTACAGAGGTCTGAGCTTGAGATTGTAATTGTATTGCTAGAACCTACTAAATAAAGCCTAATTGTGTATTATGACTTGCATGTGTCGCTTTATAGAACACAACCGTGTGCCAAATGGTAAATATCAATCATCAATGTAATTTGCTGCATGGGTTGTGTGCAAAATTTCAACGGAGAAAATGTCTTGGAATAGGACCGGCAACTCTCTTTATCTAAATATAAAATCAACAGGGCCATTAAACACATGCATGTATTTTGTCGGTTGGAGTTCCCACCTTAAATTTCCAAGGTTACATGCATATTCCAGCATCACACGGTGCCGTATTTTAATCTCGCATTAACTATAATCCAAAACGTAATATTCAAGACTAATTTCCTTCTGACAAAACATTCAGTTTGAAGCATTAAGTTTGAAGGAATTAAAAAAAAAAAAAACATGTAAAAGGGGATTGGGCGTCCAAAAAAGAGGGCTTATCTTAAAAGAAATATTACAATATTTTGAAGCCCACCGTTTTTGTTCATGTTTACGTTTTTCTCATCTTTTTCATATTTTTTTTGCAAAGGGGACTGGGGAACCATCTGTGAGTCCATAATATTGTATAAGTTTTTCCCAAAAATTATACTGCAGAATTTCACTAAAATATTATACTAGTATGCAGATCTAAAAAAAAATGTCATTGGCCACCAAACTAGACTCGGGCTTAAGAGTTTTTGGACTTAAAAGGACATTTCTCAAGATTTGCCAAAATTTAAAAAGCTGAAATACTAGTACACAAAAATGTAATACGACATCTAAATATTATGCATAACAAAGGATAAAATGTACTTGTGAACTTCTCCCTAAGAAAATGTTGACGGACAGGCGGACGAACACAGTGAAAACTATAGGGTTTTCGCATCCTCAATTAGGAACCCTTATGAAACTATTGTAGAATGAATATGTTTCTTTATTTTCATTGTTTTTCACATGTATAATATTTGTAAGCAATTGGCCGATTTTGCGTTCTAGTGGGTCTTTTTTTTTTTTTTTTTTTTTTTTTTTTATAAAGTTTTTGTAAATTAAATCAAATCTTTTACAAGCTGTAAACAAATACTGTATTCAATTAATTATCAAATATAAAATGAAATAGTAAATTATTCATGCGGACTACTTACCCATTTTACATTAGATATATTTTAGTATTGATATGGTAAATTATCCGTTCAACCAAGGGTTTGTTAGAATGCTATCTCTGTTGGTCTCTCCATAGTCCCAAACCAGTTCTGCACCTTTTGGTATAGCAACTTTAGACACTAAGAAAAGTTTCTTATAACTCAGTCCTTTTTTATGCTTAACAGATATAAGTTTACAATTCGGAAACTGTTTCGAATGGTTGAAATACCTTGCTAAATTTTCCTTTTCTTCAAATAAATCTCCACGCTTATTTCGATTAGCATCTAACACTAAACTCTTTTCGGGATCAAATACTGCTACTGGTGGATAATTGTTCTCTGTATATTCCTTCTCACGCTCTTCATTTTCAGATTTTGTGATCCATTGTCCTTTGTATTCTGTCAAATGAAAATTCGATGGAATATTGCAGACAGCGAAAACGCCACATCCAACGTTCTTGTTCCCAAATTTTCTTTCAAAGAATTGTCGCCCGGAAATTGATTCTTCTGTTGTACAATAAACTGTTTTTCTGGATATCCTAGGCAAGTCAACATAATACCCTCTTGGTTTTGTAGATATTTTTATCTTGTACTTAATTGCAAGCTTTTTGAATCTTCTGTAAAATCCCGAACTTACTTGATAATAAAGGTCTACAGCCTCAGTTCGAGCACTTACGTATCTAATGTAAATACCCTTTAAATCAGTACTTTTCACTGCAATGTCAGACGACTTCAATAATTTCACAACATCTTCAATATATGGAACAAATGCTCCAACGTCTCTTGGGTGGCGATTTGTTCCTCTTAAATTGGGATTCCGAGGCATTTAGCGTGCAGATTTACAACTATTATATTCTAATGATGGCGATTTCAAACGTAATCTAATAACTAAGATTAATTGACAAGTCAAATGTAATTTAGTAATTTTATGTTGAAAAGTTTACAAAGTGCTAGACTCCCATTACTCGTGAAAACAATTATAAAGGTAGTGCATATATAACCTCGTTTAAAAATTATAATAAATAACAAAAAGATGCTGAGTTTACGGAAACATCGATCCAGTTGGCCTTAAATCGAGACAAGTTATTGGCTATATAATCAATGCATGGGCGGATCTAAAGCTTTAAGCAAATTGAGGGGGACCGTCATGGACCTTTTCTATATATATGGTGTGTTATGGTCGGATAGACATTTGCCCAACACCTCATATATTAAAATAATATTTTATGTTTCGTATATCAAATTATTTGTTGTTAACTATATGAAATGTAAATAACAAAAACAATGACAAGGTATGCCGAGCGGAGCAAGGCCAACACGATCAAAATATCTGGTTAGAAGATTATATTGAATACGGGAGCCCTTTCCCGTAAAAATCACATTAAAAGGTTACAAAGAAAGAAAAAACAATTACATAATGGAGTAAGTACAAGAATAAAAAATGTCTTGTACAAAATTTAAGTAAATCAAAGTTCTTAAGAACTGAACATCAGATGACCTCAAGTTCTTTTGGATGATGAAAAAATGACAGGGAATTCAATCTCAATGTAATACTGATATTGTAGTGATATTACACAAAATGTCTCATCTTGCTATCAGTAGAATCGGGTTTGCTGTATAACAATTGCATTTCAGATCACCTTTAATATAAAAAAGAAGATGTGGTATGATTGCCAATGAGACAACTATCCACAAAAGACCAAAATGACACAAACATTAACAATTATAGGTCACCGTACGGCCTTCAACAATAAGCAAAGCCCATACCGCATATAGTCAGCTATAAAAGGTCCCGATAAGACAATGTAAAACAATTCAAGAGAGAAAACTAACGGCCTATAACTATATAGGCAAATATTTATTCGTTGTATATAAAAGCAAAATGTATCCAGGAGCGGACCCAGGGAGCAAGGGGACACGTAACCCCCGCCCCCAGCAATTGGGGCCAAAAACATTTTGGGATTCGAATCGAGTCTTTAACCTCACTTGATGTATATAAACAACAAGACAAAGATTACATGTTTAAAAAAAAAATCGTCATCATGATAGGAAATGCAAGCACGGGAATATCGTATCAATTGGGAGATATATACACCTTATGCAGGTGCTGCTGAAATGTTGCTACTTAGAAATGAAAAGTTAGGCTGCATTTAGCAAATAAACTCCTTGTTTTTTCAAACATTTACACTATATATATGCTAAAGATAAGAACCGTTTTATGTGGCTAGCTGTGAATGTGAGAGACGTATCAGTTATTTCAGACTTCTTAGGACCAATGCATTAATATGCCCAATGAGTTAAGATAGACTTACATTACATATACATTACACGTACATTGATGTATAACCACTGAATCAGACATTGGTATAAATAATAAGATGTAGTTAAGAGTGCCAATGAGACAACTCTCCATCCAAGGTCCGTGTAACACTTATCAATTCCAAGTTTTAAAAAGTTTTGGAATTTTAGATTTTTGGAATTTTGATCAAAGTTTTAAAATATCAAAATTTCAAATTGTGTTAAAGTTTTGAAATTTTGAAATTTTAACCAAATTATCAAAATATCAAAATTCTAAATATCGTTTATAAATTTGATATTTTAGAAACTTGATCAAACTTTTAAAATACTAAACCTAATGTGCAATTTTGATTATTTCACTTTTTGAAAGTTTAATTTTTTAAATGTTTGCTTAAAATATATAAAATATAAAGGGGCGACAAGAGGGGTACCTGTAATCACTGATGTAAACACGGCTCTGATAAGAACTATTCCTAGTTTATAAATAAATAGCATGAAATATATCAAATCATTCTTAATAACAAAATGAAAAGAAGAAGTCGGGTTTTTTTTTATGAAACATATTAGACATCACATGGGATAACAGTATCCTGAAATTTTAGAATGTGCATCTATCAAAAAAAAATATAATTAAACCTATTTAAACCGGAATCAACTACGTTGATTTAAATCTCTTATATAAGGTTAGCGTTTGAGATAAATAATTCAAAGCTATTTTGTGTTCCCAGTGCCCAACATTTAGAAGTATCAGTAAAAAATGACCAACTCGCAGTAAACCATATAGTATTATTCGCCTTTTTGACGTTCCTGATGAAGGTAGATCCAGAAAAAGCGCCTCCGTGTGCTGGCATACAACTTAAAACGTTTTCCTTTCTTGTTTATCGATTGCATGATGATAATATATTGCCTTTTATGATGTATTTCAGTTCCAAGAAATGAAACGGAAGGAATACTTAAATATAGCGTCGCAATAAAAGTTGTGTTAGGCGTATTTCAGCTGGCCCCTCGACAAAAAAGTGAACTGGTTCAGCGATTATAGACGTAATACTTAACTCCGAAACATAACAATGAACTAAAATCAAAATCATACAAGTAACGTAGAAGGACAGAGGCTCCTGGATTGGGACAGCCGCACAAATGCGGAGGGGTTTAACATGTTTAGTGAGATCACAACCCTCCCCTATACCTCTAGCCAATTAAGAATGAAAAACACACAGTAATACGAACAGTAAAACGCACTTCAATAGGAAATACAAGTCCTATGTCAGAATAGGAAACAAACTAAGAAACTAATTAACATGCATGACAATGATAATAAAATAACAAAGGACTACTATACATAAGGCTAGCAGTTACTGTCATACGCCAGCTCCAGACCTCAATTAAACTAATTGAAAGGTTTTATATGTCCTCATTATGCACACTCTCTCCCTGTTGCATTTATTGCTAATTTGTTCCAGACCATTCATGAAATATTTGTCACTGGCAAAACAAAAAATCTGTAATTTAAAATAGGTTGTTTACATACAAATTACGAAGAAACATAGGATTCAACTTCCGAGGACAAAGTTGCCCTTATAGATGGATTTAAATATGTTTTAATTTCACTTTGGTCAAACACCTCTTTAATTGTTTCGTTCTTATTTTGCTTGAATTTCAAATTTCAGTTTCAGCGTTCCGTATGTGAATTCTTTACTTCAAATTCTGCGTTTAACATTGTACTGGTTTTTCGAGAGTGACATTGGTGTACGGCCAAAAATGGAAAAAATCCATCATGCAACTGACAGTGTGGCTTCTCTTTGCACGCCCCATTCTGACTGGGTGTACATGTGAATTTTTAGTTTGCTAAAAGTCGATTGTCGTACGATAATTTCAAATATAAATACCCAAATAACAAAATGCAAATACGGGACAGTTATATCCTTTAATACAAAAAAATCGATTCCTTTTGTTTACTATAATAAAACAGTGGATGATTTAGAACCTATAATGGATCTACGTGTATGATAACCAGTCCAAACGTTGTCTTTAAGGTAGCAACCATGTAACTTTAAAAGTGGGGTGAGGTTGTTTTGTCGAAGCGCTAACAATTTTATTAAGTTTTTCATCGCCATTAATCAACTAGTCTTGTTCAAAAATTAACACTAAAAGGCATGGATAATTTTTCTTTTGTCCTCTTCTGGCACAGAATATTATATCATCAAATTAGGGATCAGAATATTTTAATGTACCATTATCGAATCCCCTAGTGGTAGTATCAAGTAAAACACAGGGACTATCTAAATATTGGTTCCCCAGACAATTACCATTTATCGCTGATAAAAACTTTTGAACACACTTTTCAACTTTCAAAATGCCGACACCTACAACTGGATAGATGGGTGCTTAATGTAGTACAGCGGCAACTATTACATAAACATGAATACAAGTTGGGTGCTTAATGTAGTACAGCGGTTATTATTACATAAATATGAATGCTCGTGAAAATAATGTTTATGGTATACGTTTATATATGATATGAAAGGTTTCAACTTTTACAAAACCAGAGCTATACGTTGGATTTAAAAGTTTACTTTATTGACCTTTTCAATTTTACTTTACTTTATTTGCATTTTTAACTTAATTTTGTTCGAGTGTCAATGATAAGTCTTTTGTAAACGAAACGCGCGTCTGGCGCAAAAACCGGCAAAATTTATTTTCCGGTATCCATCTATGATGAGTTTGTGTAGATACCTTGTAACAGTATCTTGGCTCCAATTTGCTGATATTGGATCCTATTACCGTCTTAATTTCAGCGTAAAAAAGATTATATTAAAAACCTCCCATACTGTGGACTAGCACAACCTTAAACCATGCATTCAGTATCATGAAGCGCTTTTCCTGATCGACCTCCTTACGGAACGCTTAAAGCTAAATATTTAAGGCAAACAACTTACAAAGAACAGATAAAAACGTTTAAGATGATCTTTCATTCTGTACATGTATTGATATATTCTTTAACCAACATGATTGCAGAAAGTAAGAAGTCGTAAAGCAAAACAGAAAAAAAAATGAAATCAAAAGAGATAATACATCGTGTATTGGGCCTTTTTATGGCTTAAAGTTAAGTAGAAAATGTATATACATGCTCAACATAACCATACTATTTGACCTACTGCGAGTTGTTCAGTTTTTACTGTTACCTTCCTTTTTCATTGGGTGCTAGAAAAACCAGCAGGTAAAATGGTCAATATCAGAGCCGTACGTCTGGTTTTTAAATGAATTATCTTCTCTTAAGAAATATTAATTTTGTCATCCAATTTTTCACCGCTTTCAACTGTCCGTTTCAGTTCATACATAAACTTTTAAGTATCAGTATGTTTTTAATTCATATTGTTTCGTTTCGTTCCGCTTTTATTTCGTTTCGCTTTTTCAGGTATCCCTCTTATTGCCCCTTTTCTATTTGATATTTTAAGCAAACATTTAAAAAATCAAACTTTCAAAAAGTGAAATAATCAAAATTGCGCGTTAGGTTTAGTATTTTAAAAGTTTGGTCAAATTTCTAAACTATCAAATTTATAAACGATATTTAGAATTTTGATATTTTAATAACTTGGTTAAAATATCAAAATTTCAAAACTTTAACACAATTTGAAATTTTGATATTTTAAAACTTTGATCAAAATTCCAAAAATCTAAAATTTCAAAACTTTTTAAAACTTTGAATTGATAAGTGTTACACGGACCAACTTGGCCTTTTCAATTTTATTTGACTTTATTTGCCTTTTTAACTTAATTTGGTTCGAGTGTCAATGATAAGTCTTATGTATTAACGAAACGCGCGTCTGGCGCAAAAACCGACAACATTTATATTCCGGTATCCATCTATGATGAGTTTGTGTAGCTACCTTGTAACAGTATCTTGGCTCCAATTTGCTGATATTGGATCCTATTACCGTCTTAATTTCAGCGTAAAAAAGATTATATTAAGAACCTCCCATACTGTGGACTAGCACAACCTTAAACCATGCATTCAGTATCATGAAGCGCTTTTCTTGATCGACATCCTTACGGAACGCTTAAAGCTGAATATTTAGGGCAAACAACTTACAAAGAACAGATAAAAACGTTTAAGATGATATTTCATTCTGTACATGAAATGATATATTCTTTAGCAAACATGATTGCAGAAAGTAAGAAGTCGTAAAGCAAAACAGAAAAAAATGAAATCAAAAGAGATAATACATCGTGTATTGGGCCTTTTTATGGCTTAGAGTTTAGTAGAAAATGTATATACATGCTCAACATAACCATACTAATTGACCTACTGAGAGTTGTTCAGTTTTGACTGTTACTACTGTTTCTCCTAAAATATGGGTGCTAGAAAAACCAGCAGGTAAAATGGTCAATATCAGAGCCGTACGTCTGGTTTTTAAATGAATTATCTTCTTTAAGAAATATTAATTTTGTCATCCAATTTTTCACCGCTTTCAACTGTCCGTTTTATTTATACATAAACTTATAAGTGTCAGTATGTTTTTAATTCATATTGTTTCGTTTCGTTCCGCTTTTATTTCGTTTCGCTTTTTCATGTATCCCTCTTATTGCCCCTTTTCTATTTTGATATTTTAAGCAAACATTTAAAAAATCAAACTTTCAAAAAGTGAAATAATCAAAATTGCGCGTTAGGTTTAGTATTTTAATAGTTTGGTCAAATTTCTAAACTATCAAATTTATAAACGATTTTTAGAATTTTGATATTTTAATAATTTGGTTAAAATTTCAAAATTTCAAAACTTTAACACAATTTGAAATTTTGATATTTTAAAACTTTGATCAAAATTCCAAAAATCTAAAATTTCAAAACTTTTTAAAACTTTGAATTGATAAGTGTTACACGGACCATCCAAGTCACAATGTATTTAAAGTTAACATTTAAAGGTCAAAGTACAGCCTTCAACGCGAAGCCTTAGATCACACCGAACAGCAAGCTATAAAAGGCCCGAAAATGACCAGTGTAACACAATCCAAACAGGAAAACAAACCGTCTTAACTATTTTAAAACAAAACGAGAAACGAGAAACATCTATGAAACACACCAAAAATACATCGAGTCTACCTTAGCAAGAAAACAGACGTGTAAAATGCTCCTGTCAAACATCTTAAATTTGTGTGTATGACTTTGTAATAACATGTTCTAACCACTCTTTTTTTCGAAAACTGTGTTCCCACTTTTTATTTCATTTCAGAAAAAACATGATCAAAATCTTTTGTCAAAGTATAAAATACTGCAAAGTTTAAAATATTTTTATGAATTTTAATTAAGACACCCATTGACAATCCACCTTCAGATGGATTTTTTGTACAGATTGAAATAAAAAATCCTTTATTTAAGCTATATCATGATAATATATTGTACATTGACAATAGGGTATCTATACAAAATTGATTCTTGTAAATAGGCATAGTTCTATGGTACGTGTATTCATGCCTTGAATATGAATACCTATAAGATCTTTTACAATTAAGATGTTCATAACTTACCACTATCTTCTAATCTTTTATACTTCCATCAAAACATGTATAACCGGGGTGGGGGTGGGTGGTGGTGGGGGACTTCAAACTTTTTTTGGTAGGGGGCGAGAAGCTGAGACATCAAGTACCCCATCCTTTCCATATATTTTTGTTTATCAAAAATATATGCCTTGTCATATATCAATTACCAAAAAATTAAACCTAGTGATACATTTGGATACTTTTTTTTATCTTCTGGTACAATATAGGCGAGTGACATTCAAACCTAAAAAATATTTTTAATGCACCTATCTAACACAGCTATATTATATATCATTCGAAAGGAAAAAATGTGTAGATTCAATTTTTCCCGGTCGTAAAAATGAAATATGGTGCAATTTTTTTTAAATTGTGGTCAAGGGTCATTCATAAAAAAATGAAAGAAAAACACTTTCGTAGTATTGTTGTTTTATTTGAAGCACCTGGTAATATAGCTAATTCAAATTTTACTTTACACGATACTATGATAACGTCTCTCTGATTGTCAGTTGCATATCGTTCATGGTTTGGCGATAATTGACGTCATTTTGACGTTTTCACTCTGCTATAGTATAGGTTAAACGGTACTTTTCACAAAAACGACGTATAATAACAAATATTTGACCTAAGATGTGTTAATATTTGCTATAATTAATGGCGTGCCATGCAAAATAAAAAAATATGATGAAATGTTTGTAAGTTGGACGAGTAAAAGGGAGAGAAAACAACGCAATAAAGAGAGTAAAAAGTACGTCTTTGTCACATCAATAGTGACAATAGTCTCTTGTTAGTTAACAGCCTACAAACCGTGTCAAGATCGGAAATCACTATCTTACATGTTTAATACAACCACAAGCAAAGTTTAAAAGGATATATGAATCACATTTTAAGTCTGTCCGTCCGTCAGTCCCCACCTGTTTGCGGCCCGTGTCGAATTAAATCAGGTCACTTAAACATGTATACAGATATACAGTTGATCCAAAAACCAATGATTTCAAATATTAAATGCATTGCCTTGAACTATAGAACTGATGTTAACACACTTAGTTCAGAGATGTATTATGGGATGGCACGTGGTTCTTCATAAATTAAATCCGTTCATTTTAACAGTGGCATTGACATTTGAGCCGTCAAGTTTTCAAACATTGTTTGATTCGTTCTTGTCTGGTTTGTCTCCGGTCCATACATTTTGAACCTTTGAACCAGGGTTTTCCAAACTAAGTATGCATATACATCATATAATAGGGGATGGTCATAAACTAAAATCAGGTCCCTATAATATGGATCCAATCATAATGGAGTCCTGTCCGCGATATATATAGCTGCAAAACTAAGGTTTTAACATTGTCAAGGGCCTTTTATAGCCGACTATGCGGTATGGGTTTTGCTCATTGTTGAAGGCCATACGGTGACCTACAGTTGCTAATGTCTGTTTCATTTTGGTCTCTTATGAACATCTGTCTCATTAGCAATCATACAACATCTTCTTTGTTTTATATTTACCAAACTTCAGAAACAGAAGTCGGTTTTACAAAAAAACTGAAGACAATATTTATAGCAAGTAAACTGAACTATTCATGACTTGCGACCAGCTTAAGTCGTACGATTCGTTGTGAAACTGACCCCAGAATTAGAATGCGGTGATTTACAAACTAAACTTAGGTCCCACGATGACTCTTGTTTTTACACTTCGGATTATATACTTTACAAACACTTTAATTTCTTGATGTGTTTTTTTTTTTTATTACGACTGCATTTATTTTCACTCACGTTTGTGTAGTCAAAAGTTTTGCAGTTAAATATGCAAGCAACAATGTCTTACCAGTATTCTAATCTTAGATATATATAGATTTTTATCAACTAATATGGATATAGTTCGGCTAAACCTATATATATATTTTTTTTTCATTCTGGAGGAATATAATCTATTTCTTTAAACGAAACGAAATAAATCTAATTTATTACAAATAATGCAATTTTCTATTTTTTGATTTTTAACATTATAAGACAGTCGAAATTCATATTTCAAAACTGAGCCTTTGAAGCTTTTGCATTACTGGAACAATTTTTGATACTTCGCTGTTACTGACATAATTCTGTGTAACAGATGTTAACAATGAGTTCAGTACATGTCCAAGTTCCCTGATGCATATTTTTTCCCATTTACAAGAAAAAATTTATTAAATACTGAAGAAAGTATGACGTATTAAGACCTTTTTTGTCATCCGTACTCATACTTAGGTAAACCTACTGACGTATTATTTTGTTATGACGCCATGTCTTTGTTTGCCAGCTTTCAGAACATGTTGTTTGAATGATGATGCACCTGGTGGTAGGCGTGACACGATTGCAATTAATCTTTTTGGATTGAAGTCTGATATTATGTTGCTTGCTCAAATCGTCTTGCTTAGGCTTATACATACGTATTTTTGGTTTCGGACACTTTGGAGTTTTCTTTCAGCACCGATCTACTTGTTAATATGAATTTTGTTTAACTTGTGATAAACCCGCTATCTATTGATGATTTCGAAAGCGTGTAAAGTGAGTTTTCTTATAAACACAGATATATGATGAGCTACTAGTATATAACTTGTAAGAGTAACTGCTGGTAAAGGTACATATATTTGATAAAAGAAACTATACATGCACAATAAACATGGTGCATCACCAACCATAATTCACACTGGTTATAGAACTTGTAAACAGCACACAATTGTTCCATGTTTACAATACAACGAAGTGTCATCATCGTCGACCCTCTGACATTACTCCTCTTAAATTGTTAATCCGTATTTAGAATAAGAAGCCTGATGATATCATATTATAAGCCCGGTACCTTTGATAAGTATTATTAAAAGGACACTATGATCTCTTTATACCAGAGACTAAATGCTTTGAGGTTAACAACTATAGCTTATCGTATGACCTAAAACAAGAACCAATAGCCAACACCATATAAGCTATAAAGGTTCTAAAATTATTTTAATTAGGTACTCAAAAGCTTGATTCATGCTCAAAACTACAAACAAAAGCAAAAATCATAAAAAGCAACTAACGACAACCATACCGAATAACAAATCAATTTCAAAGATATTAGGCATATGATCGCTTGTTTACGTTAGACAAGGGTTTCGTCGACATAAGACTCATCGGTGACGCTCGAACCAAGTAAAACTTTGAAGAATATTTAAAAACACGTAGTCCTATTTAAAATACAGCTTACGTAATATATATCCCCTGAGGTAGAATATTTATTGTATTTCAAATATCTACGAAGAATTCAAAATTGTCAACTGAATGAATAGATAACCCCATATATTAAAGTATTTATAGCATGTCAACATACAGGTTTTTTGCGTGGCCCTAGCACATACGCTTTGCTTTCTCTAAAATACTGACCAAATTTGCACCATCAAGTCTACAGTATGCGATAGTTAAAACGGTAGGAAATTTAAAAGGTGGACATATCTCACGTTCAAGTTCATGGTAAAAATATCAGATTTGACACATTGTTGCGTACTTTTAGTTGAAAAAACTAAAATGTGCATTGATCCAATTGGGAAAGAAGTATTTTTCAATTAATATTATAATTATTCATAATCTCTGCTTTTTGTTAGTGCAAATTGTCTAAGAACAGTGAGATATTGGTTTTCTACCAAGAAAAAAAGGCGACATTTCAGCTTTTATGATCCTTTCAATTTATTTGTTTATACTTTGCGTAATATAAGAACCAAAAAAAAAATGCCTTCGTGGTTATTCATACTCTTCTTCGAAGCGTTTAGGTCCATTAACTTGAGGGAAATTAACAGAGAAAGCGATTTCGGAAATTTGATAGAAAAGGGGGAGTGTTTAAAAAATGTATAAAATCCAGAATAATACAGTGATAATGATATGTCTTAAACAAGTAATGAACTCTTAAATAAAACGAACATCATTAATTTTGGATTCGAGCCGAAAATATCAAAGAAATGAAAAAAAGTATGAAAATTGGCACCATTTTTATAAAAAAAAATCAATATTGTTACAAAAATCTTTTTTTTTCCCGCAAAGATTACTTCTTTTATTTTTGAAAAGTATTTTTTTATACATTGACATGTTAAACGTACATAATTTTTGCATTATGACAACAGAAAATAAAGCTGCATGTTAATTTTTTCACACTTCAACACTGTTGGTCATTTTTAAATTTGGAATTATTTCTCGATTTTAATTCAATTTTTACAAAAATTGCACCGTACGATTTTTTTTACGACCGACCAAAAAAGGAAGTTCAGATATTATACTATAACATATAAAAAATTCAGCTGTGTGTTAGGTGGGTGCATTAAAGTCACTAACTAAGCGTCTTTTCTGAAAATGTCACTCGCCTAATAGTATATATAATGTGTTTTAGTGTCTGCTTATTTTCACGTTCTTCTTTAGAAGCAACGCAACCGGAACAATCACAACTAATTCAATAAATTCATCACATTTTTAAACACTTTCCTCTGTTTGCCTCTTTTATATCTGTCATTAAAAACTTTTTGATTTCAAAAGACAATAAAAGATGTTTGGTCGATTATGTGTTGTAACACTCCAGAGAGAAACACTTTCAATGAGTTTAATAATATTAATGAACAACTGATCAAAAGTTACATTGCCGTTCCCTCTCATAGCTGACACTATGGAATTTCTTTAAATAATTGTTATCATGATTCATGTTAACAAACCTTTGGATGTTAATTAGATGCAAATGTCAAAATGATGAGATTTATAGCATCTATAACTAGCATCAGTTGAAATACCACATTGGATTAAATAGTGTTTAATTGGTTTGACAAATAGCGGATGTATTATCGACTGTGGTTTATATGCCTCTGACACAAACATAAGGACATCTGATTAGCTTCAGATACTTATGATATAATAAAGTGACATATTCCAGCGGCTCATTACATAGTTATTAGCCCCCACCATTTTTACAGGTTAGGAGAGGGCGATAATTGATTTGTTTATCTGCCCCAAACTGTCTTATGAAGTTCTATTAATAAAAAAAGCGATAGTTTATTGTTATTTTCCCTTATGTTATTTATACATCTTTCTCGGTCGTAATTGGTAGGAAAGAAAAAGTACGAGCCTGAAAGTACTGCTTTTTTATTTTTCAAGAACAAAAACTTTTGGAATTAAACATGTGTAGGTAGAAAAGTGCGATTGTCAACTGAAATTGGTCCAAAAAAATGACAAATGAAAACATTCATATCACTTTTGTACTCATTTTTTTTCTAATAACTGTTTTTAAAGAAAATCACCGTCAAATTGTTATTGAAGACAAAATGAGATTATTAGCTGATGATAGCCACAGGACTGTGTGATGAACTGTATAGATAAGAAAATCCTTAAATGTTCCAATTTTTACACATTGCACGTTTGACAAACATTGTTTCTCTAGTGATGCTCGATGTCCAAATATATGACAATTCAAAGTCTTAATTAACCTGCATATCTTATGAAGTTCTGTTGATAATGTTTATATTCATTGTTTGTTTTAATGATTCCTTGTATTGATTGTTATTGTAGATCTTTCTTTTTTCGTTATTGATATGCAAGTGTACGCGATACTGATTTACTAATAATTTCTACAGACAAGTGAAAAATGACGTTAAGAACTTAAAACGTATGTAGGTAGGAAGGAGCGATCTTCATCTGATTTTTCTTTGAATGGGGTTTACATATATATGGTTCATGAAATATTGACAATATTTAGATCATTTTGTATTCTGCATTTCACACCTGATTTCCGTGAAGCATATCGTTATCCTATTGCCATAGGTAAGTTAATGTATAAACTTGCATTGGTTTGATTTAGTTTGTCAATTCTAATCTGTCTTCTGAAGTACTCCTAATTATTTATACAGCATGGTTTATTTCAATGTTTTCTTGGATTAATTATATCTCTTTCAATATAGTAATTTGTAGGAATTAGTACTATATAATATATAGTTTCTGCTTCTTTTTTTGTCGGTGAATAATGACGTAAAGAGAAAGCGATCGTCGACTTGAACTTTTTCAAATTTGTCCGTCCTATCGAGTATAATGAAATTCTGAAAATGATGAAAACAGCAATAGTTTGTTTATTATATTTCCTGGTTCTAATTACGCCTCTTTATTGGTAGGAATTAGTAGATTACTTCTCATTTTTGTGAGTGATGAAAGATTATGCGGATTTAAAGTAAGGGGTTCATGGTAAAAGAAAAATATTAGGATAATTTTCCGCTTTTTTTTTTTATCTTATTTCTAAGCAGTTCATTACTAACAGGTTGTGATAACACTGGGTCGATCACAAATTACGTTTTTCTTAGTTTTAATATGTTTTCTGACTCGCTGTTTACAGTCTTGCAAATAATGTTTATGACGATAGTTTGTTGTTTTATGTTTCCTTGTATTAATTGCTCAAATTTTGTTATTGTTATTAGTAGGAAATGGAAAGGTACTGCTCTTGTTTTACAAGGGAAAATCACTGTTAGATTGCAAACACATGTAGAAAAAAAGGCTATTGGCAACTAAAATTGTTCTAAGAAGGGAATTTATGATTGGTAGGAAATGGCGGTCGTTAGTTTTTTCAGTTGATGAAGTTTGCCAATTCTATCTAACCTGGTTTGTAAAGTTTTGCTAATAATGAACTCAGCAATAGTTTGTTTGTTATGTTTCCTTGTTTTACATTAACCTGTTTTATTTCGTAACGAAAAAAATTAAGTCCACTTAATGTTGTACAGTGAAAAATGAGGTTTTGAATTCAGATGTATCTCGGTAGGAAAGAGCGAAAGTCGACTTATTCTTTTCTTAGTAAACAGGATACGACAGAATAAAACATTAATTACTTTAGTATGTCGCCCAAAACGAAGTTTTAACGACACATTATTTTCGTCACATTTTTTTCATAATTACTTAAAGTATTCTCTGTGTACCCTGAACTTGTCCCTACCATTCATTACATAGTAATTAGCCCCCACCATTTTTACAGGTTAGGAGAGGGCGATAATTGATTTACTTATCTGCCTCAAACTGTCTTATGAAGTTCTATTAATAAAAAAAGCGGTTGTTAATTGTTATTTTCCCTTATGTTATTTATACATCTCTCTCGATCGTAATTGGTAGGAAAGAGAAAGTACTGCTCTTTTATTTTTCAAGAACAAAAACTTTTGGAATTAAACATGTGTAGGTAGGAAAGTGCGATTGTCAGCTGAAATTGGTCCAAAAAATGACAAATGAAAACATTCATATCACGTTTGTATTCAGTTTTTTTTAATTACTGTTTTAAAAGAAAATCACCGTCAAATTGTTATTGATGACAAAAGGCGATCGTTAGCTGGTGATAGCCACAGGACTGTATGATGAACTGTATAGATAAGAAAATCCTTAAATGTTCCAATTTTTACACATTGCACGTTTGACAAACTTTGTTTCTCTAGTGATGCTCGAGGTCCAAATATATGACAATTCAAAGTCTTAATTAACCTGCATATCTTATGAAGTTCTGTTGATAATGTTTATATTCATTGTTTGTTTTAATGATTCCTTGTATTAATTGTTATTGTAGATCTTTCTTTTTTCGTTATTGATATGCAAGTGTACGCGATACTGATTTACTAATAATTTCTACAGACAAGTGAAAAATGACGTTAGAACTTAAAACGTATGTAGGTAGGAAGGAGCGATCTTCATCTGATTTTTCTTTGTATGGGGTTTACATATATATGGTTCATGAAATATTGACAATATTTATATCATTTTGTATTCTGCATTTTACACCTGATTTCCGTGAAGCATATCGTTATCCTATTGCCATAGGTAAGTTAATGTATAAACGTGCATTGCTTTGATTTAGTTTGTCAATTCTAATCTGTCTTCTGAAGTACTCCTAATTATTTATACAGCATGGTTTATTTCAATGTTTTCTTGGATTAATTATATCTCTTTCAATATAGTAATTTGTAGGAATTAGTACTATATAATATATAGTTTCTGCTTCTTTTTTTGTCGGTGAATAATGACGTAAAGAGAAAGCGATCGTCGACTTGAACTTTTTCAAATTTGTCCGTCCTATCGAGTATAATGAAATTCTGAAAATGATGAAAACAGCAATAGTTTGTTTATTATATTTCCTGGTTCTAATTACGCCTCTTTATTGGTAGGAATTAGTAGATTACTTCTCATTTTTGTGAGTGATGAAAGATTATGCGGATTTAAAGTAAGGGGTTCATGGTAAAAGAAAAATATTAGGATAATTTTCCGCTTTTTTTTTTTATCTTATTTCTAAGCAGTTCATTACTAACAGGTTGTGATAACACTGGGTCGATCACAAATTACGTTTTTCTTAGTTTTAATTTTTTTTTTGACTCGCTGTTTACAGTCTTGCAAATAATGTTTATGACGATAGTTTGTTGTTTTATGTTTCCTTGTATTAATTGCTCAAATTTTGTTATTGTTTTTAGTAGGAAATGGAAAGGTACTGCTCTTGTTTTACAAGGAAAATCACTGTTAGATTGCAAACACATGTAGAAAAAAAGGCTATTGGCAACTAAAATTGTTCTAAGAAGGGAATTTATGATTGGTAGGAAATGGCGGTCGTTAGTTTTTTCAGTTGATGAAGTTTGCCAATTCTATCTAACCTGGTTTGTAAAGTTTTGCTAATAATGAACTCAGCAATAGTTTGTTTGTTATGTTTCCTTGTTTTACATTAACCTGTTTTATTTCGTAACGAAAAAAATTAAGTCCACTTAATGTTGTACAGTGAAAAATGAGGTTTTGAATTCAGATGTATCTCGGTAGGAAAGAGCGAAAGTCGACTTATTCTTTTCTTAGTAAACAGGATACGACAGAATAAAACATTAATTACTTTAGTATGTCGCCCAAAACGAAGTTTTAACGACACATTATTTTCGTCACATTTTTCATAATTACTTAAAGTATTCTCTGTGTACCCTGAACTTGTCCCTACCATTCATTACATAGTAATTAGCCCCCACCATTTTTACAGGTTAGGAGAGGGCGATAATTGATTTATCTATCTCCCTTAAACTGTCTTATGAAGTTCTTTTAATAGAAAAAGCGGTAGTTAATTGTTATTTTCCCTTATGTTATTTATACATCTTTCTCGATCGTAATTGGTAGGAAAGAGAAAGTACTGCTCTTTTATTTTTCAAGAAAAAAAACTTTTGGAATTAAACATGTGTAGGTAGGAAAGTGCGATTGTCAGCTGAAATTGGTCCAAAAAAATGACAAATGAAAACATTCATATCACTTTTGTATTCAGTTTTTTTTTAATTACTGTTTTAAAAGAAAATCACCGTCAAATTGTTATTGATGACAAAAGGCGATCGTTAGCTGGTGATAGCCACAGGACTGTGTGATGAACTGTATAGATAAGAAAATCCTTAAATGTTTCAATTTTTACACATTGCACGTTTGACAAACTTTGTTTCTCTAGTGATGCTCGAGGTCCAAATATATGACAATTCAAAGTCTTAATTAACCTGCATATCTTATGAAGTTCTGTTGATAATGTTTATATTCATTGTTTGTTTTAATGATTCCTTGTATTAATTGTTATTGTAGATCTTTCTTTTTTCGTTATTGATATGCAAGTGTACGCGATACTGATTTACTAATAATTTCTACAGACAAGTGAAAAATGACGTTAAGAACTTAAAACGTATGTAGGTAGGAAGGAGCGATCTTCATCTGATTTTTCTTTGTATGGGGTTTACATATATATGGTTCATGAAATATTGACAATATTTAGATCATTTTGTATTCTGCATTTTACACCTGATTTCCGTGAAGCATATCGTTATCCTATTGCCATAGGTAAGTTAATGTATAAACGTGCATTGGTTTGATTTAGTTTGTCAATTCTAATCTGTCTTCTGAAGTACTCCTAATTATTTATACAGGATGGTTTATTTCAATGTTTTCTTGGATTAATTATATCTCTTTCCATATAGTAATTTGTAGGAATTAGTACTATATAATATATAGTTTCTGCTTCTTTTTTGCCGGTGAATAATGACGTAAAGAGAAAGCGATCGTCGACTTGAACTTTTTTCAAATTTGTCCGTCCTATCGAGTATAATGAAATTCTGAAAATGATGAAAACAGCAATAGTTTGTTATTATATTTCCTGGTTCTAATTACGCCTCTTTATTGGTAGGAATTAGTAGATTACTTCTCATTTTTGTGAGTGATGAAAGATTATGCGGATTTAAAGTAAGGGGTTCATGGTAAAAGAAAAATATTAGGATAATTTTCCGCTTTTTTTTTATCTTATTTCTAAGCAGTTCATTACTAACAGGTTGTGATAACACTGGGTCGATCACAAATTACGTTTTTCTTAGGTTGGCATGTCAGTTAACTGCTAGTAGTCTGTTGTTATTGCACGAACCCCACCAAAAACTAGGGGTGATCTCACAGTGGCGGATCCAGAGGGGGGGTTCCGGGGGGTGCGCACCCCCTCTTTTATTTTTGCCGCTCAATGCATTTGTATCGGGACATATGTTTTGCACCCCCTTTGCCCTGGGTTAGCACCCCCCCCCCCCCCCCCCTTTCGAAAATTCCTGCATCCGCCCTGATCTCAGGTGCTATTAAATTGTCACTCTCTTATATGCTGCCTGAACTTAAGTCAGTTTACGTGAATTTTGATACCTGTATGGATAGTTTATGCTTTCAGCTTTCAGAACAATTCAATTACTCATTTGTTGTCATATTTCATTTATAAATGAGTGATAGTAACCCCAAAATTTTGATTCATTAGCCTTAAAAGTACAAACTTTGCAATGAGAGGTATAAATGGACCCAAAGGGATCTGATAATGAAAGCAAAAACATTGACTTTTACCAAAAAATGCATTGTTATAAAGGGGAAAAATAATTGTGGTACAAGGCCAGAAACACAAAAATAATTGAATTTAAGAAAGAAACAAATAACGGACTTTGGAAACAAGGGAGAGGGCTTTTGATACCTTATATGAAATTTTCCAGACATAATATCTTTTACAAATGTTCAACCTACAACAGTTTCCAAGCTGTTCATCCGCCCGCGATTTCGCGGGTGACTGTGTTCTAGTTATAACATAAGTTGGCACTAATGCTTGTTAATGTAGTGATCGAAGTGGGTGTAATATAACGACAGGATTAATCGGGTTATGAACATGATGAAGCACCTATGCATTATAAATGGGACAAAATGACACAAAATAACAGCTTACTAAATCACCACAAAGTCTTGTGATGTTTTACTTTATAATTGTATGAATGGTGGTAAAAATATATTTTCATTCAACTGTTGTAATGGTTTTTTTTGGCATTTTGTCTGTTGAAGTATTTTTACTACTCAGTTTCATGTGCAAATCCCCCCACTTTGCATTTATATAAAATTTGAAACCCACTTTTCCACATACATAAAAAAAACTTGATCCCCCCTGTATTTTGACCAGCCCCCTCCCAGATAAATAATGATATTACACTTCAATGCTACGTTTTCAGTGAAAAACATTACAAAGTAGTGTACAAAACAATTATTTGAATACTGGAAAGTATATTGTGTAAAATAATTAAATTAAATTAAAAAAAATATATATATATTAAATAAATGCATTTTTTAAGTTTTTCTGAAACATAATTTAGAAAGTTACTTAAAAAAAAATGACTTTTCCAAACAATGTTCATAATGTGTATTGTTGAATTATTATTTTGTCGATCCGTCCATATAAAAGTGTTTTTTTTTTTCTCTGCTAAGGCATATGATAGAAAGATTTTTTATTGAATATATCAAATTTATGGTCCGACGTCCGGGATCCTTTAACTCTTTCAACTTCTTTTCGGGAACCACGTAAAAGGATCAATATATGAATCTGTTATTTTTCTCCACTGTTGAAACATATGATAAAAAGATCATAACATGTCATTTTTCATATCGCATGTATTATCAGCCCTCGGTCAATATCAGCCCTTGAGCCATGCGGCTCTTGGGCTGATATTGAATCTAGGGCTGAGAGACACTCTTCCGAAAGTATTGGGGATTATGAAGGGGATACATTAATGTACAAAGTTATCGTGTACCTAACCACAGGTAAAATATTGATTCAAGGGAAATTCTTCCAACAGTGGTGCTCAAATGAATTTGAAAAAAAACATTACAAATAGTTGAAAAATTGTCATCCAGTTCTGAAATGACCACTCCAAAAAGTCTTCAATTTGAAATCGGAGAAGATGATTATGAGTCCTCCACGAATCACCATACCATTCGAAAAAATGCACGTGTCAATGAAATCATGGAAATTCAATCTAAAAAATTCAGGTACTCTTTCTAAAAATTCAGAAATCGTATCAACAAATTCAGAAATTTTACAAGAAGAAGATCAGATCAAACTTAAAACTCCACCGGAAAAGGTTCCAATCACACCAGTACTGCAGGCAAAAATGAAAATATCACTATCAATACAGACTCAAACAATAGTATATCAAATGATCAACATTCAGAATCCTCTCAGATTCTTCAGAGGGTTAACTATCTTAAAAGAAAGCACGATTTTTAATATGTCATATGAAATTTTCAATGCACATTCAACTATAAAAAAAACTTTGAAACATTACTCGGTACGAATCTCCAAGGGCTTAGAAATGATATCGTAAAAGATGTGCTAAATTTGATGAATAAAGTTGAAACCTTCCCAAGTCTATAGAAACACTAAAACAAGTACAGGCAAGCGAGCTTAAAATGCTACGTGAAAAAATACAAGAATCGGATATTGACAAGAAGAAAATAATTGAAAACTTTGAGATAGAAAAATGTCAACTGACGAGTAAAGCAAAATAATTGGAGAGGAATAGTTATCAAACAAACGAAGTGTTTCAGGCAGCAGAGGAAAAGCTACAGAATATGATAATAGTTCTCACTGAAAAACAAACTGAACTAGAAATTCTTCTCCATGAAAACATGCTAACCTGCAGGAAAAAGATGACACCAGGGGCATAGCTAGAATGAAACGATGTGAAAGCACTACTGCTGAGCGAAATGAGGCGAAAACATTTTGGGACCCTTTTATGCAGATTTTTTTTTTCGGTTTTCGGTCATAGGACGGTTAAAAGAGGAGCTACCTATAGATAGGACTTATAAACAATTTATGAATGTTAAACTATTCTATAACAGATTACAAAAACTGATACAATTGGTATAAACTGAGGCCGTGTTCACATTGACCTAAACTCGGTGTTATGTTAGTGTAACTCACACATAAACTAAACATAATTACGTTCCCGTTGATAAAACTCAATGTTTACATGTAGTTTAAATCATGTTTTGCCTACATGCAGTCGATAGTCGATGTAGGCCTTATGTAGGTTCAGTGTACACAAAACTAGGCATTCCGAACTGTAATTTTTCCATTTATACGTAAAAAAAAGAAACGATTTTTATATAAAATTGATACTTATAACACTTATTAATAAAGTTCTTTACAGAAATATTTGTCTAAACTTGATATATTTATTTGTTATAAAACACTTTACGTAGCCTTATTAGCCCCTTATCAAGACTCATCCATCATCTTTGCCGAACACATAATTTATTAGAAAACATGTAATAAAGTGTAATTCAACTATTGCCAGCTGGCCAAACTAAGAGATTCTCCACAAGGGTCATAACACGGTTCATACTTTATGTTAGAACTCACCGGCCATTTAAGGGTATAATATCCAAAACTAATCCGATTATTTGTATAACAACATATAACTATAAGTTAGCGGGAGACTGCGGAATATCTTTACCTGCTCAATACATTTTGTACTTCATCAATGGTCAGCGGAAGAATACAGAAGATCTTCTTACATGGTATATCTTTATCAAAGTCGGCGGAAGATAGCGAAAGATCTTTTTACCTAATATACTTTACTAAACATCAGCGGAAGACTGCTGAATATCTTTCTACATGCTATAACTTTACTAAATGTCAGTGGAAGATTGACAAAGATCTTTTTCACATGCATGCTATCTATTTAACAAAAAGCCAGTGGTACGTGTAAGGATAATATTCGGGTGGGGTTTGGATTATAGCCAGGGTGAGGGTTAAGGTTATATTAAGGGTAAGTGTAATTTAAAGGATTATAGTTAGGGTATGTGTTGGGGTTATATTCAGGGTAAAGATTAGGAATATAGGTAGAACAAGTAAGGCCTATATGCAGTGTATTAACGGTTGTAGGTAGGGTACACTTTATAGGCTTATATGCAGGGTAAGGGTTTGGGTTATACGTAGGTTAGCGATATGTTCAGGACCAGAATAAGGATTATATGTAGTGAATTTAAAAACAAAATAGGACCAGTTCATGAAATAAAAGAATCAATGGTGAAATGATTAAACGTGTTCGCCTCGCGTGCGGGGTTCATTGGTTCGATTCCTGGACTGGTCAAACCAAAGACTTGAAAATGGTTATGTGCTGCCTCTCCGCTAAGCACGAGGCATTAAACAATAAGAACAAAGACTGGTCGGTCCGGAGTCAGAATAATGTATCCGGGTAGGCTGACATGTTTTCCTCCGAACACTTACCTTATGAGCTACCAAGTTAAAAATCCGACTCAACGTGTCGGTTTACTACAAAGCATGGTCAAAATACGTTTCTCGTTATCATGTTTTCGTCCTGAATATGCATCTCACTTTCCACTGGTTACTAAACAACCATTCATTTATCCATTAAGAAAGAAACAAATGTCAGTCTCATATGTTATACATGAATAAATACCAACTCCATTATGCATAGAAATCAAAAGATTGCTTCCTTTATCACACTGTGCAACTCCTGTATTTGTTTCTAATTTGAATCTGCTTTGGGGGTTCCCTTAGCAAATTGACTTTGCAAGCGGCATAGACATATCATTGTGTTAGAACATGACTGTGCTTGCTAAAATAGGATATAAGGGTAACATACATTTTTGACATATATATCTCAAAAAGTAAAGAAGTTAGATCAGGTCAAAGTGAACACCCGGTTAAAGTGTATCCCTTTTAACGATATGCTTTTAACTGGCCACCCGCTGATTGATACTTCGAAGTATCCCTTCGGAAAGTTTAATAATAAGTCAACCCATTTAAGAGTTATGCCACACTACATGCTTTTAAAAATGTCCATTATTAACAAATTTTGTTGGTTTTGGCATAAATATTTGTATATTTATATATCGAAATCAAACGCCGTTTACAGCAAAACTGACTTGGGGAAAAAATATCAGCGTATAAGATTCACTTCCCTTGACTTTTAAAGGAAAACGAAACAATCCATTTCGAAGTTATGCTGACTGATCGGTCCATTTTTTATAGGAAATTTCACATTTTAGGATAATCATCGTGAAAAATATTAAGTATAAGTGTCATAAGTCATTGCATCTGGGAACAGTATAGCTAACGGGAAATAAATCTCTTAGAAATGAGATAAAATCTCGGCCTCCACGAGAAGACTTTGCGAGATTTATGGATTTTGGTAGCGTCTGACTGAAAAACTATCAATACTGGTCAATAAATTAACCAAATAACTCTTATCATAAATATATATGTTCCTGATTTCATATAGGAAACAAACTATATAATTTACGAACATTGAAACATATGTGTGTTGCATTTATTCCATAAAGGTCAGCCAACTTGTGATAACATCCATAAAACTTTCGAAGATGCACAGTTTTATCTGCTTTCAAAATCTTTCTGTTTGAACCCGTCGACCTTGAACTTATCAATTATTGGTAATATAAATTATTTGGAAAAACAAAAGGTCCTGGAATGGAGTATTTTATAATCAACAGCATTGTCCTATATTAGTTATATTAAAATAAAGTTGAATGCTTTGATTCGCTGTTTTACGTTAAGCCCGCTAACAAATTGCACACTGTACCTATACGCATTATAGTTTAGTCCAGATGTTTAGTATTCGTATGGTCATCTTAGAAAGTCTCACTGATTAAAATACTACAATAGGGGGGAAATTGACACGGATTGAATTAAGAAGTGTCAACTCTGTGAATATGACCCGTGTATATAGCAAAATCCTAAATACACCGTTTGGAGGTGCGCTTGTCAGATGCGGAACGTACAGATAAGGTTATAGGTAACAGGTGAATATACTATTGGTATCGGTATCGGATTTCACCCGGAACTTGTTAATTATTGGCAATATTAATTATGTGGAAAACAAAATTAAGGGTCTGGAGTGGTGTATTAAAATTTTAATCAACACCATTGTCTTATATTAGCTATATATACGTTTTTACCCAACGACAGCTGACAAATTTGACCTCGTTATTTTGGTAGTATTATATAGATGGGACAGAACCGGTTTTTAACGATAGTCACCAACCTTTAAATTTTTCAAATTTAAATGATCGGTGCCAAATTCTTTGATTTGAGTTTTCATTTCTTTTTTTTTTCCTTTTGCTTAAACTCTGCTCTGGTGAGCTCGTGAAATCGTGATGCTTTCCTCTTATTAAGGTCGTAGGGTCGATCCCGTTCAGATCAAACCAAATATTCAGTGCGGAAAATTAGAATTTGTTACTTCATTCAAAGAGATTCTTTATTTCTGTATTTCTTTATTATTTTTACCATGTTTCTCTATTCTGTATAAATCTTCCTCATTATTCTATATTCTTAATATTTTAGAACACCATTATTCTCTGTTCTTTATTTGCCTGGTCCATTTTCCTCAAATATTTATGTATTGCCCATTATATTCTCTTTTCTGAAAACCCCATCCAAACATTAATCCTTTGCTTGCGTGGGTTATATTGTAAAATAGCACGATAAAAATTCAACACCGATGATCAAAGTTAGTCATGATGTTGCACTCTGTCCAATTTGTTAGGGACAACCATTTTATGTTTTAGGAGGATGAGGACTTCAGGGTCTATAAGTCAATTTCATTTTTTTTTTACCAGCTTATATTTCTCGCGAGACATTGGGTGCGTTGCCGTACGAAGGCAACATTTGTATTCATAAACATGTATTTTTTATATACGTGTAGGAGCCTTTATAGTTTAGATGTAAAGTAATATTTTAATCAATATTGACTACCATGATGGCCTTGTGCATCGGCAACTTCACAATCATCAAAATTTTCTAGACGCCTTCAGATATTTCGAGCTGAATTTTGGTATTTGAATATACTATAATGAGTTACAGATGGAATTAACATTTCATTCTGCTCCGCTGATTTGTGCCGAAATAACGGCATTTGGACTTGAATAATTTCGTGATAATAACAGTTATACGGATTTTTTTCCGTCAGATATTGAGCTGTATTTTTGTATGTGAATCTATGATATTTTCTTCTGCTCTGTTGATTTTTGTCGAAATTACTGACTTTGGCCTTTTTTCGAACAGGACCATTTGTGTGGTTCAGGCACATCTAGTTTTTAACAGTTTTCATCTTAATATGTTAAGAATTGCCACTGAACGTTACACACCAATCAATCAATTGCTATCATAGTTTGAACTGTCGTGTCTGTTTCATGATAATTTTACATCTTGTCTTTTAAAAGTGTTCACAGACATGTTAGAACTTTCTCATATTTCAAAATTAATAGATCGACCTCTGATAATACTTTAAAATGTTACTAAGTTTACGGTAGTTTTTGCAAGATGTTCGTAAAGAGGTATATAGGTCGAACATTATGGGTTATAGTTAAAACGATAAAAATTAAAGGCCTATAGAGCCAATCTATGAAACGGACTTGATCTCCCTCCTTTTTTCACCGCGTATTTAAAGACAAGTGTTCTGTAGTTCACTTCAAAATTGTAGAACGTTTATAATAAGTGTAATTTGTTTGAAAGTTCAGCGGATGTGTAAACGACATTCTTGATTGATTTAAAATGTTCATATTACATCGAAACAATGTATTTTAATTGTTTTCGTCAAGCTATAATGTATTTGATATCAAAAATGATTGATGTATTTACCCTTGCATGCAATGTAGACATATTCATTAGATCATTTTGAAATCGGCGTACTACATGCAGGGCCGCCGTATATTGAAACTGACACATTTAATTATCATAACAAATAAGGTGAACAAAACTAAAAGAAAGAAAATAGGTTCATATGATCCTATTTTAATTTGTGAGAAATGTCAAAAGCTTATTCAGCAATGTGAGAGTGTTATTTCCTTACAAATCAGGTACCGGTCATTATTATCTCCAGGTGCGCCTTCGAAATATTTTGAATTTTCAGAAAAAAAACCTCAATGACTTTCCTTTTCCATTTCTATGGAAAATGTGTAACCTAGGAGTCTACTCCCGTATTCGGAAGAAGAAGAAGAACCTCCCTCCCCAACCCCCAACTTGAAAGTTTTAGAAAAGTGTTGATCTCCCCCTTCCTCAGTATGTCTTCATTTGCCATAAGGGCCAAGCAATATTTATTAGGGGTGAAGCGGTGAAATTTTTTAATGCACAAATGCTTTTCTCAAGCTTATTAGTTGTAGGATACCAAGTTTTTAAAATTTCTTTATTGTCAGACATCAAATTATTTCAATGAATATTATACAATAAAAAAGATTGATATTATTATTATAGAAAAGTTAAATGGATATCAGTCCCGATTTTACCTGCAGCTGTTACAGCAATAATAAAAAAAACTTTTAGGGCAATAATTCATTTCAAATATATATATATATGCATTTATCTGTCACGTTAGAAAATGGATTTTTATGGTGTGAAAAGGGCATAACTGAAATTATATGGATAACTATCATTTTAATTCATATTTTTATGGTGTTAAAAGTAAATGAAATATGATCTTGTTAAAATATGCTACATTGATCTCCGAAATTTCAGTAAAAACTTTCTGACCCCCTCAGTCAGGTTCTATTTTTTCTGACCCCCACCCCCATTACTTTTTGCCCCCTTTTGGAGATAAATAACTACCGGTTCAATCTCAATCACTTTCTAAAGTGTACAAAACATCATTTTTTTTCAAATCCCTCACCCTCCTTCAAAAAGTGTACCGTCAACCATTTTCAGATGTCAGAAATGACTGCGCTACGATCTCACAGCGACGTTAATACGACTTCACTACCGGACCATCACGTTCTCATCATTCCCTTCAAAAACTCCTGGTACTATTTACACCACTGGATTTTCTTATCCCAGGCATAGATTACCTTAGCCGTATTTGGCACCACTTTTTGGAATTTTGGGTCCTCAATGCTCTTCAAGTTTGTACTTGTTTGGCTTTATTAATATTTTGATATGAGCGTCACTGATGAGTCTTATGTAGACGAAACGCGCGTCTGGCGTACTAAATTCTAATCCTGGTACTTTTAATAACTATTTACACCACTGGGTCGATGCTACTGCTGGTGGACGTTTCGTCCCCGAGGGTATCACCAGCCCAGTAGTCAACACTCCGGTGTTGACATGAATATCAATAATGTGGTCATATTTATAAATTTCCTGTTAACAAAACTTTGAATTTTTCGAAAAACTAAGAATTTTCTTATCCAAGGCATAGATTACCTTAGCCGTATTTGGCACCACTTTCTGGAATTTTTGGTCCTCAATGCTCTTCAACTTTGTACTTGTTTGTCTTTGTGAATATTTTGATATGAGCGTCACTGACGAGTCTTGTGTAGACGAAACGCGCGTCTGGCGTACTAAATTATAATCCTGGTACTTTTGATAACTATTTAAGTAAACGTCATTTGTGCGTACGTCGTCACATCCATCCAATGTTGAGCAAGTGGTTGGAAAACTATAATTCTATATTGTACAAATTATTCGGCAAATTGAATTCTCAAAATTGAAAATCAGCACTGCTGTCATTAGGAAATTGTCATTATAAGTACTTACAGAACAACCCTTATTTCTAGTTTATCCTGCACAATGACGATCACGAAGACGCTTGGTGAACGTAAATAGTGCAGGGATACAGGCGACCCCCCTCTATCTGGTAAATAACGTCATAAAGGCGCGTATAAAGGAGTTTTTTCCGGTGACGGATGAACTCGAAAGTGGTCTATTGCGCTTCCACTACGACTATACCACGTTTGCATCACGCTGTTCAAGACCATCTTACAATTCTAACACGCCCATACCGTCCTCATCGCGCTCTTCTTACGACCTGACTACGTCCATTCTACGACCATCATTCTCATTGTCATTTTCACATAAAATATTTACATCAATTCTCTGTAAAAATAGACCAAATATGACAAATTTTGGCCAGATTATTTTTTTTCGATTACTTTTTTTTAAGTTGAAATGGTCCAAACTAACAGTCTAATTAAAAAAATAATAATAAAAAAAATCTGAATAGTCTGGCTGCCATGGAAACCACGTGACATCATATGTATATATTAGTATAGCAAGGAGAAATGGCTAACATTGTATTTTATGGTGAAAATGGGATAAAGCATATAATTTTTTGTTATTTTCATGGGTATAAGAGAAGATTTCAATCATTTAAACTGCTAACTGACACATTTTTCGAAAAAAAAACCAATTATTTGGTACTTCAGATGGTCCACTTAACACAAAAATCGGCATGATTTTGACCGATTTTTGTCATTTTTTACACCTAATTTTACCGAAAACGCAGAAATCCTCACATAAAAGACTATAACATATAAAATTGGGGATGTTTTGTCAACAAAATGCTGCAAAAAAAATCTTGGGGAAATGTTGCAGAAAGTTGCCAATAGAGGAATATTAGTCATTGCAATTTACCCTGAAACTCCCCCTTTTTTAGGTTCTATTTGTAAATAAATATTTCATATGAATATTTTCATGATAAAATAGTCCTTTCTTATGGAAACAAATATCTTAGATGTATTGAGAGTAATTATATCATATTACATATGCCAGCAATTAAGAATTTCATGCTCAAACTAATCTGGATGTAATTTTTAAAAATTGAGTTATTTCCCCTTTTTGAAAATCTTCGATCAAGAGATAGAAAACAAAACTGTATTCCACAGATAGTGACATACTAATGATATATATGTTGTCTGTCCATTTTAAAAACAATTGCCGGACATTATTTGTGACATCTAATACACTGCAATATCAAGAGATATTTGCCCTGTAATTTTCCGATGAATTGGACAACCGCTTGTTGGGTTGCTGCCTCTGAATTGGTAACTTTTAGGAAATTTTTCTGTTTTTGGTTATAATCTTGAATATTATTATAAATAGAGATAATCTGTAAACAGCAATTATGTTCAGCATAGTAAGATCTACAAATTAGTCGGATGACTGAAATGGTCAGTTGACCCCGTAAGGAGTTATAGCCCTTTATAGTCATTTTTTCAATTTTTCGTAAATTTTTGTAACCTTATACAAAAATATTCTCCTCTGAAACTACAAGGCAAAATTAAACCAATCTATGCCACAATCATTATTAGGGTATCTAGTTTAAACGTGTCTACGGTGACCCAGCCAATCAACAAGGATGGGGCTAAAAATAGAACATAGAGGTAAAATGTAGATTTTGGCTTATAACTCTGAAATCAAAGCATTGAGAGAAAATCTGACAGAATTAAATTGTTCATCAAGTCAAATTTTCAGATGAATTGGTAAACTGGTTGTTGGGTTGGTGCCCTCCCCCTCCAATTTGTAATGTTGAAAGAAATTTTGCCGTTTGTGGTTATACTTTATAGATAGAGCTAAAACTGTAAAAAGCAATAATGTTCAGCAGAATAATAAGTCAACATGACCAAAATGGTCAGTTGATCCCTGTAGGAGTTATTGTCCTTTATAGTAAATTTGTAACAATTTCAATGAATTTGGTAATTTTTTGTAAATTTTTACAAAATATTTTCCTTTGTAACTAAAGGGTCAAGTTTATTATAGAAAGAGAAAATTGTAAGTAGCAAGAATGTTCAGTAAAGTAAGATCTACAAACACATCGATATTACCAACATACAATTTTGTCATGAATCCATCTGTGTCCTTTGTTTTATTTGTACACAAGGTGAGCGACACAGGCTCTTTATAGTAAGAGCCTCTAGTTCTTATTATTGTTTATAAAATATATTGTTTAAAAACATTTTTACAACTGTATAATGTGTATGGTACATATAAATTGATGTGAAACTAAATGGGTACTGACTCAAACCTCCAATACAAAATGAGTTATAGTTCAAGCAATTTAAAGTTAACAAATTTATTAAAAAAAACGTGAATGCATGCAGAACTTATCACGTTTGGCCAAAGACAATATGTATCTATAAAGGCAATTAGCAATTATCTATATGTATAACAACAACAAAAAACACTTTAAAAAAATACGAAAACCTTTTTTCTTTTAAAAATAATTTAAGTGTGAACACGAAAGAACCCCAGTAGCACTGACACTGATACTTATTAAAGAAGAGAGACAAAAGATACCAAAAGACAGTCAAACTCATAAATTTAAAACAAACTGACAACGCCATGGTAAAAATGAAAAAGACAAACAGACAAACAATAGTACACATGACACAACATGGAAATCTAAAGAATAAACAACACAAACCCCAATAAAAAACTAGGGGTGATCTCAGGTGCTCCGGAAGGGTAAACAGATCCTGCTCCACATGTGGCACCCGTCGTGTTGCTTATGTGATAACAAATCTGGTAAATACTCTGACGTTACGCGCGATGTTCGTGCCTATAAGCGTAACAGACGTTATCGCTAAAATCGGACGTTTTTCATGGATTTTGATCTAAAGTTAATGTACTTGTCTAGTTAGAGGAATAGTTCGGATCCCGCTAACATGTTTAACTCCGCCACATTATGTATGAATGTGCCTGTCCCAAGTCAGGAGCCCGTAATTCAGTGGTTGTCGTTTGTTTATGTGTTACATATTTGTTTTCCGTTCATTTAAAAATAAATACGGCTCTTAGTTTTCCCGTTTGACTTTGTCATTGCAGGGCCTTTTATAGCTGACTATGCGGTATGGGCTTTACTCATTGTTGAAGGCTGTTATGTGACATATAATTGTTAATTGCTGTGTTATTTTGGTCTCTTGTGAACAGTTAACTGTCTCATTGGCAATCATACCACATCTTCTGTGGGGCCCAAATAGCGGCTTCAGTTGTTTCCGACAACTGTCGGTCTGATCGCCTTATACTTCAAATTGTATTATTTATGCAGTCTTTGTAATTACCAACCAAACAGTTTTCACAAAAATAACATGACAGGTACCTTACTGTCAATTAAGCATCGTCAAAAGAAGAAAAAGACCTTAAAAGAGACTTTTAGTATTAGGAACGAATTCAAAAGATATTGTGTCACGATCTATACTCTCAACATATCTAAATGTTCGGCGCTTACAATAAAGTAATTAAGTGCCGTTCAAAAGTTTCCCGCAATAAAAAAAATTGCCGCAGATTGTAATACTTGAATCTTTAAAAACAAACCAGCTGCGTTCTAAAGTCTCTTTCAAGTATTATTTCGAAACTTTGAAAATTTTATGACCGTTTGTCAGTTTAGTAACATTCAAAAACAATTTCGTGACTTTTACTGAACCATTTAGTAATTACACATATCATCCGGTCCAGTGCATTTTCTGACAAGTGCAAGTTTTTTCTTCGTTTTCACAATAATATATTCGTATCGTTCCAAAGATACATCAGGAACATCATCTGAAACATATTTTGTCCGTAACTTTTAAAGAAGCCTCTTTATTGCTATAAGATAAAATCACAAAAGATATGCTCGTACAAATACCCACCCAAGTTTTACTCGTTTTACACAATAACAAAAAGAATCCGAAAAATCAGTAACATATAGATAAATTAAATCGTAGTTAAAAAAAGTCCGAGCTCTCTGTATATGTAGTTGAACAACACATGCTCCGACAATCGACTAGGCCGTGTTCACATTGACCTAAACTCGGTGTTGTGTTAGTGTAACTCACACCTGGGAACAGTATATCTAACATATATGTACCTGCTCACACATAAACTAAACATAATTACGTTCTCATTGATAAAACTCAATGTTTACATGTAGTGTAAATCATGTTTTGTCTACATGCAGTCGATAGTCGATGTAGGCCTTGTGTAAGTTAAGTGTACACTAAACTAGGCATTCAGAACTTTAATTTTCCTATGTATATTTAAAAAAGAAGCGTTTTTTATATAAAATTGATACTAATAAAACACTTATTAATAAAGTTCTTTGAAGAAATATTTGTCTAAACTTGATATATTTATTTGTTATAATTTTGTTTACCTAGCCTTATTAACCCCTTATCAAGACAAACAAGACTCATCCATCATCATTGCCGAACACAGAATTCATTTGAAAAGGTCTTCCCGAATCGACTGGACGTACACACTGACAGAAATTTGCCACTGGTCTTTACTCAAATAACGATTCACTCATAAATGCATTACTGAAAAAGGGTGAGGCTAATTGTTTGTTTGTGCAGTATCTCAAGTCCGTAAAAATACAGTTAGAAAAACCATAACCCCCTCCTTTTGCTAAGGCAGCAACCATTTGATGTTGGGGGGGGGGGGGGGGGGGCGGTGGCTATGGATTTGTTTTGGAAAAAAAAGTTTGTTTCCAATTTTTGGAGAAAAATATAATTTGTTTTTGACCCTGAGAAAAAAAATTTGTTTGTTTCACTCTGAGCTGCCACTATATTTTATGCTAAAATTGAAAGAACAAAAAATGTTTTGGACTTGTCACGGCGACAAAAAAAATTGTCCAGAAAAAAAACCATAGCCCCCCAAAAAAAATCAAATGGTTGCTGCCTAAATACTCCTTGGAGAAAAAATACCATTTGAAACAAACAGAAAAGATAAAAATGTAGTGATCCTTAACATCGCAATTCTAGTTTGGTCTGTAAGCAAGCTTATGCAGCCTACATTTTCAATGCGTAATCGAGACATCTCAGTCAGATTTTTTTCTCGGGCGATAGTTTATATTTTTTTTCTATGATACCAATTCAAAATTTGGCACTATAATGTATGGGCAAACTTTGGATTCAGAACATTTGTTCATTCTAATCTTCTGTTTGACCCCATGTTTTTAAATTAAATAGTGGTAAAATCACCCCCCCCCCCCTTTTTTTAAAGTCAAATGGTCGTTCCCTAACTGCTAGAAAAGTTGTTGGAAAATTTGATTTCTGTTCTACGTAATGAACATTTAAATGACATATAGTTTACAAGTGTGAACAAATCTTATGTACAGGTAGCTAAACAAGGTGTATAGATGTGAACAAATTTAATGTGAAACTAGTCTGCATTACATTAAACCAAATGTAAACATGTTTACTGTACACAGCGTTTGGTGTGAACACGGCCCAAGTTGTGTGCTTGTTCTGTAAGTTTTTATGGCACTGTTGTTTTGACTATTCGAAACGACGTCAGGTTGCCACCGTAAGAAATTATTAATATAATGCGTGCGACATCTTTTTCACCAATTTTCAAACAGTTCTTTCGAGGAAAGTCCGAATGCTATGGAGATCAATATAAATATTTTGAAAAGATTAGAAAAATAACATGTCTATATTAGAATACCATTGTCGATAATCAAGTGCAAATCTAAACATAGTTTACTTTAATTACGATTGTACGAAACGTTTTTGCAAAAAATGAATGTGTGACATTTTATTCACCAATTTTTAAATTTAGAATCTTTTTTGTTTTTGTGTTTGGCCGATTTTGCGTTTGAAATTGATTAATTACAGTAAAACTGCATTTGCGACCGTCAAATCTACAATTGACGGTGTCAACTCTTCAACTACAGTACTGTTATTCCTTAATTATACTAGTTATATCAATTCTCACCGGATGACATCATTTATTCGTATTTTTTTAACTGTTTTTGTTAAAGTAGTTTAGAAAATGGAGATGGGACACAATGAAACTTTGCAGATTTACCTGGCGAAACAGAATAAGACGCCATTAGCCATCAAATAAATATATAACAATTGGTTGTCATTTCATGGCAATTCGCGGCAAAAAAATATTATGAAAATCGGGAAAAGAGAGTCGAAAAGAAGACTTATACTTTAGATTTCGTCGTCAAATGTTACCCGGGACAGCCCATTTCTTTTCTCCAAAATCCATAATCAAATGCATAACAACTCGAACAAATGCATTTTATTATGTTTAATGAAGATATATGAACAAGGACATTTATATCCAGTACATTGATATCTTTGTTTTAATTAGAATACGTTTTTTCCTGCACCTGCAGCGCAGTTTTACCCATAAAACATACAAAAAACGTAAACGGTACGAACATTGCGCGTAACGTCTCTAATTCGGTAGGTTACATTCATCAAAGGGAAGGGGATAAAATTAGCATCTGCCTTAAGAACACTTCATCCAAAAATTACGGTTTTCAACAAAGGTGTAGTATCTTGTCCTCTAACCTTTACTTTAAACTGGATTGAAGAAAAAAAAAGTTATATCTTCAGTCTAAATGCAAATAAATTGATTCTCAAACTCCCCAATTTTTAACATAAAACCAAAAATTTTCCAAAAATATAACGAACCTAGTAATGAACCCATTTTGTTAATTTCTGTATTTAAAGAAAATCATTTGAAGTATCCATACCAAAATTCTTTGATTTTAGTGCCTCTCTATTTCTAAATTTTTTGTGCAAAAAAAAAAAAATAAAAAAAAATGTCAATATACCCCCCCCCCCTCTTTTTTAATGTTTGCATTAAGGTTTGTTACTGTCAACCATATGTCAGTCATTTGAACACACATTTATAACAAACACCAACCTCAATATTACATGTTAGTTGGTTTTATTGGTTGAAATTGTCTGGTATGATAGCAAACATATGAAAAATTGGCCTACATGAACAGTTTACACCCCAAATATGACCCAATTTGAATTATCCGCCATTTTTTCAAAATATATTTCCCCAGAGATATTTTTTCATGAATGATTAGCTAAATACCTCATCTTTAAGCGTAGTGAGTCATGTTTCGGCTATATTTCTGCCAAAAAAATATTTTAGGGACTAAATTTGGTAGAATTTTACACTTTTTGCCTAAGATCCACAGTACCTAAAATAGCTTTTAGCTCTGATATTCTACGCTGTATTTCACCGTAAATGAATTACTTTGATGAATATATTTTTATAAAGCATATTCTGCTGTTCATTTAATGCTAAACTTTGTAAAGCTATCTGCGATAATAAATGAGCTGTTCATAATTGAAATTTGGTCATTTTGAGGTAATTTTTTCTTGGTTGCTAAGGAAATTTATGTTCCTTAGCAACCGACAAGAAGGACTGGGATGATTAAGATTTTAAACTAATTTTTATGAATAATGTAACTAACTTTGATGTTAGAGGTAGTTTTTCTAAAACATTATTTTTTTATGTGGCCAGCTGTTGGTTGATGCATACAGAGAATTGATGTTAAATCTCTCCAGGTTTTGTTTGTCTGTATGTAATAAGAACCTCTTGTCCATTTTCTCTAACGGCCAATCATGCTTGTGTAAAATACAAAACTTTGAAGAGTTGTCACCATGCAGTTGCGAATATTAGAACTCGGGAACTGAGTTTCTTTAATAACGAAATATACGTTTTGATCGAGGACAATATCATTCATGATTTTTCGTTTTCCTCTTGTATATATTTATGTCTTACTTACTTATATACAATTTTGAAATCTAGGTGTTTCTTAGTGACAGGCATGTTGAAACCCTCCCACGACCGTCCAATGGCTATTCAAGTGTGTATGATAAAATACAAAACTTTGAAGACTTGTCACAATGCAGTTGCAAATATTAGAACTCGGGCACTGATTTTTTTTAATAACGAAATATACGTTTTGATCGAGGACAATATCATTCATGATTTTTCGTTTTCCTCTTGTTTATATTTACGTCTTACTTACTAATATACAATTTTGAAATCTAAAATGTATCTATCTTCACACTTTAGACAAAAACAAGCAATGATTTTTATTTTTTTTTTATTCAGGAAAATATTTATTGTCATAAAATATCTTATTTTCTTCTCCCGGGCCCTATATTTTCTTCCCCGGGCGCTATTTATTTTCTCCGTGCTCTTTTTCTCTTCCCGGGCGGTCTCGTGCGCTTTTTAGGAGGACCGGTTTTGTGTTACCCTTTATATCTTCCGCACTCTTTTTGTTTAAGGCAGCACTCGCACCCGCAAAGTGGAAAGGGATTAATATACCCGGTAAGTTGTAAAACTTGTTTCCCAACCCACTATAAATAAATATGTTTAAACTAAACTACACTTTTTGTTCTCATGTCATCATAAGCAGGTGCTGATTCTATACGGTGGCAGAATGCGGCCATGAAAGAAAAAAATGTTGTTCCCTCAAGATACTATGTCGTTCCCTCAAGATGTTATGTTGTTTCCTCAAGATAGTTATCTCGTTCCCTCAAGATGCTATGTCGTTCCTACAAGATAGTTATCGCGTTCCCTCAGGATGATATGTCCTTCCCTTAAGGTATCCTGTCGTTTCCTCAAGATATTATGTCGTTCCCTCAAGATACTTCGCCGGAATATTTAACGACCATTCTGTTAAAGAACAAATTCCTGGACAATTTGACAATACTTAACTACCTCTTTTTTGTTATATTTACAAGAAATATACCCGGAAATTTGTGTTTAATTATAGTCAATTGTGTAAAGATGTGAATATCAGTGAAAAAACACCTACTTCATGTAATTGCAGTAGTTCCGAATATATTTATGGACCCATTTCTCATGTTATAACAGGAGATCTTAACATCGTTCAAGACCGAGAGTTAAAATCATTTCTCAGTAAAGGACCTAAATATCGTCCCCCGTCAATTATTAATTGGAATGAGTGTCGTAATATCATCCACGACTCACTCCATACTTACTGTATGAAATGGATAAAACGGGAAAAAGCTGACAAAAAATCTTTGGACTCTTTTTTAATTCAGTAATGAAGATAGTTGATATACGTATTCAACATTTTAAAGAACATTTTACTACTAATGTTTTTTTATTTGGTCGGGTTGTTGTCTCTTTGACACATTCCCCATTTCCATTCTCAATTTTATTTGTTTTCCCCCCAAGATGATATGTCTTTCCCTCAAGATGCTATGTTAAATTGTTCCCTAGCTTAAGATAGTTATCTCGTTCCCTCAACATAGCAATACAAATATATTAATATGAGGGAACAACATAGTATCTTGAGGGAACAAAATAACATCTTGAGGGAACACATAGTATCTTGAGGGAACGAAATGACATCATGAGGGAACGACATATCATCTTGAGGAAACAACATAGTATCTTGAGGGAACGATATAACTTTCTTGTAGCAACGAGATAACTATCTTGTGGGAACGACATAGTATCTTGTAGGAACGAGATATTGTCTTGTGGGATCGACATATTATCTTGAGGGAACGACATAGTATCTTGAGGGAACATCATATTTTTTTTCTGTACATCTATCTATTTGTTTTGGTTTTCATTAATCTCCTATTATTGATCTTCTTGTAAATACTGATGAGAAGCTCTAGTGAAAGGTTCTTAACTCAAATATTGTCATTCAAATCTGAACATGCTTAGCTGATATATCACAAATGTGTGTCTATAGAATCTTTTAAGTTCGGAACAGTTAAATAAAATTAGAAATGTATAATGATATTTTTTTTTATTGAAGCTGTAACATTAATAATTAAAGAACCAAATAATCTAAAAGTGATACAATTATTCAAGCGTTTTAAAGACAAAATGTTAATCATAAAGGCGCTTTAAATGTTAAAATCACGTAAACGTTTGACATTTCATAAATTCATCAAATATAATTAAAGCATTTGAAGGACGCAGACTGTTTATGATTACAAAATGGCGCAAAGTTGTTTTTACTCTATTGTAATATTACAATACATCAACTGTTCGTGTTTTCTTAATATAAATGATAATTGTATTCAATGGAAATAAGCATACCAGAAGAGGAGGAGAAACTTGGTAACTTGAACGTTATTTAATCTCTATATATAACTAGTTTTGCTAGTTTTATTTTGTATGAAAATATGTAAACAAAATATGAATTGTAACCAGAGTTCATGTCTGGTTTTCATTTAAACTTTTCTCTCGTTTTTTTCAAATACCATGTTCCATGTCTTTTGACCTCATATAGAGTCCTTAGAATAGAAGACATTTACTTTAAAGTGTCAACAAATACTATAGACAAACCATAGGCATAAAATCAAATCAAATAATTTTATTGGTGTAAATTCCTATACAGAAATGATACCAGCCGACATTTACAAAATACAAATACAAATACAAAAATGAACAAACAAACAGACAAAAACAAAAAAAACAAACCAAACATATTTTCTCAATGATTAGAGATACATATTTTATATTTACATTGCGTGGAGGTGTTATTCATACAAAGTTATTAATTCAAGCCATTAACAATTAGCATTAATACTATAAAAGTTCTTAACAACATTATTTTTGCTTTAAATGAATGTTCAAATCATACATATCGCTTATTCCAGCTACACTTACAGTACTATTGTCTGTATCATTACTTTTCAGAATGAAACTAAACTTATCTTGTTCACACATATTAGCAAAAGATGGAACTATATCACTTAAATTACAAAAGAGTACATTTCTATTAATTTCTAGCGCTTTACATTGAATGAGGCATATGTACAATATATATACTGCCTGGTACAAACTATAGTTTTATAGTATTGAAGAGGTTGCTGATGCCTGAGGCAATCTCAAAATGTCGAAAAGAATATCAATCCTACTAAAACCACATAATACCTACAGATTAAGAAATAAAATCCCACCAAAAGTCGATTAGTATAATAATGATAAACTATTCTACATGTTGATGACAGTTTATGAATGTTGTAGGACATTCAATTCTAGTGCTTGTTTCAAAACTTAAATGTAAACTCTTACTCGTGATTTTCGTGATCAAATCAAAATAATAATCGCTAAAGTCGCTAAATTTCATCTCCAAAATCGATTATCAAAGGTACCAGGCTTATAATTTACAATTTACTATATTGCATTGCGATCAACATGTTATTTTTTTTTTACTAAAACTTTAGCATTTTTTTCATGTATCAACTGTTTTTGTTCAAACTGATCAAATTTATAGTTAAAACTCGAGCCGATTACATTTAATTGAGAATCTTTGAAAGCTAAACATTTAGCCTTGAGTTTTGAATGTAAGATTTCAGAAGGCTAAAAATTTAGTTTATTGTATAAATTTAAAAGTACAATATGACTTAGAACAGGGAAATGCTAAAATATTAGTATGTATATTATTTATTTTCTTTTGTTATTGCAGGAAGAATTTGAAGGTAGCTGAGAATTGTCTTTTATTTTCTAAGAAAAATTGAATTAAGCTGTAGTATTTAAAAGTTTGATGCAATTTCTCTAAACAAAAAGAAATTCATTAGATTTCAGGCAAAAAACATAGAATTTTAGCCAATTTGCAAAGATTCAAAACAATCCATTTTGAGAACGAATATTGCAGAGTATCAAAATTTATTGCAGTCCGTTCTATGTTATTTTACAAGGTAAACACATTGTAACAGAGGACATACACTAATGATATTTATTTACTCTATAGAGATCCAATATCAATGCAATGGTCAAAGTCAAACCATTCTATTAGAGGACATATGATAATGATATTTTACTTTCTCTATAGCCATACATTTTCAATGACATGGTCAAATTCATACAATTTTAACATATAAGAACATATAATAATGATATTTGTATTTCTCTATTGTCAGACATTATCTATGAAATGGTAACATTCATAGATGCTTCTGTTTACAAAGTTCTTACACTATTCGAAAAATACGATAGCTCAACCCAAATATTGCCTTAGTCGTAATTAGGACAAATAAGGAAACAAAAATAGTTTTCAAGCTTTTATTCCGTATCAACTTCACAAATAATACATGATGGTCTTAATGTATAGATTCTGCGTACTGACATAGTATATCATCTTAACAACGTGTTATATTGTTCTTTCATTTGACTTTGTTCTATTATTTATATTATTTTTACTGTTAAACGACAAAATTATTTTGATCGCGTAGTAGTATTAACTAAAGAACGTCTGGACAATTTGAAATATCGGTCTATTTCTGAAATCAATTCGAACATACTTTTGATTTTTTAACCCTGTAAGCCAACATTCCCCATGTGAAATTATAAAAATCATTTTGTATAAACATTGAACGACAACATTTCTTCCTATGTGACGTATACATTTTCTGACGTCAGACACGCGAAGCAATGTTTGATAGATGCTTTTGTCCTTTTTTGCAAAATTGTTCCTTTTAAAATTGTAGCACAATGATGACTGCTGTACCCATATGTTGACTATTATATTTATTATGTCTGTTTTGTTCACGCATCGTTGTAAATATAACGGAATTTGATTAGACTGTCGTACAAGTGAGAGGTTAAGCGCTATGAAACCAGGTTCAATCCACCCTTTTCTAGATTTGAAAATGCCTGTACCAAGTCAGGAATATGACAGTTGATGTCCATTCGTTTTTTATGTGTTTTGTTATTTGATTTTGCCATGTTGTTAGGGACTTTCCGATTGAATTTACCTCGGAGTTCAGTATTTTTAGGGTTATACTTTTTTTAACCCTTGTTATGACTTTGGATTTTCAAATATTTTGATTTGAGTGTCACTGGTGACTCTGATGTAAATAGAAAATTTGCCTGGCGTAACAAATGATAAACCGGATAACAGGGCATGTTTTATATACGTTTACAATTTGTTTACAAGTAATATGTCGCATTATTTGTTTGAGCTTTTAATATTGTTGCCATTTGATAAGGGACTATTTTATGTGTTTCCCTCATTTCTAGTTTGTAACCCGGATTTGTTTTTTTCTCAATCGATTTATGAATTTCGAACAGCGGTATACTACTGTTGCCTTTATTTTTCCTTTTTGAAATCCCTAAACAAACATATTGGTTTTACAAGAATTTACTTTCCACATTAGATAATAGCATAGACATTCTAGATTTCTTCCAACACACACATATTTTGACAGAGGTACTATGATCATGATGTCCTTATTGTATTCAACATGATCTGTTAATGCATTTACAAACAAAAACTCATTTATTATTGACTATTTTTTTATGTAACCAATATATCATATGGAAACGTTTCTAATTTATTTGTTAAATGCAGAACAAAATACATATTGGTCTTGTATTTGAGATATGCTACTCATAGTCGGAAAGTATATACCAGTCACCAAATTGATGGTGAATCTGATTTATTACATTTTTTTTATTAATCTGTAAAAAATAATACTTTTTGGTAAGTATGCTGCTCAAAAAATGATGAGAAGTGTCAAAAAGATACTATTTTGATAGATTTGTTTGAGTTTCGTTTAAGTAAGGAAAGCTAATGTAATATTTTCCAGTACAATAACAAACATAATGTTTGATTAGCTACTGACTATATTTTACTATTTTCCTTAGAGTTCGGATCCTTTGTTCGGCATTTTGTTTCAGTCACAACACACACAATAATCTATAATGAATAATTCTATCATTCGATTTTTCCAATACGAAACTACTTTAAAATTGTCATAGTAATATGCCGTTTTAATTCAGTTTGTAAAACATTAGAAGTTAACACAGATCTGTTATCGTAACGTGCAATTTCACTATGAACAGCATGTAACAACATAATTGATAAAATTATAACGACAGATACATATCGATTATACCACTGCATTAAGTGTGATACAACATGTTTCCACTCGAGATTTCAAATTTAAAAACGTGAGGTTTTCCGAGCGTTTTAAGAAAATAAAATGTACCAGTCAAAAGTGGATACTTATCGTATTGCAAGAGATCTGGTCATGAAATCTGTTTTTCTAATGATTTCAGCCAATATTTACAGCCATGGTTAAATAAGAAAAAGGCCATCAAACAAACAATAGCACATACTACACAACATAAAATACTAAATACTGAGCAACACGAACCCCACCAAGCACTGGAGGTGATCTCAGGTGCTCCGGAAGGGTAAGCAAATCCTGTTGCATATATGGCACCCGCTGTGATTAATTGACGCTCACTCCTCATCTATTTAAGTCGAATTAAAGTACGAGATTTGCTTTCGATAGTGAAATAATTATTTTGGGATAAATACATAGTTTAATAAATGTGTGTGGTATTAAAATCATGTCGACAAGAAGAACGAATTAAAAAAATTACAATAAACCTTTGAAAATAAATTTCGACTTTTTAAAAACGTTGGTTGCCTAACATCACCGTGAGCTATTGCACTTGTTTTCTTTGATCACACTGTGGAAACGTGTTGGTTGTTCCAAATGTGGACAGGAACAAAAATAGTGATATTTAGTGATGGTTAACAATATTATTCACCGTGAAGAACTGTTAATCAACATCCCTAATTATTAACAAAAAACCTTTAACAAACGTATTCGCCCCCCCCCCCCCAGTTGGAAACGTTTACGTTAACCTACACCTTACATGTCTGTATGCATATCAAATAAAAACAATACATAATGCATACAAACCATGTTGAATGATTTGTATAATTTGTAGCGATGTAGTGATATTGACTATTACACCAAAGAGTCCTGTCACGTTCTTTATTCTGAGGTTAACTTCGTTGTTTTCACAGTGAATATATCTATCAATATCATTCTGTTACACAGAGTATCTTGGGATTTGTTAAACATCATGAACATGAACATTGTGAAGTATTTTTCGCAAATTTAAATTATCTTTGTTATGCTCAGGAAGACTCTTAGCTGGTTTGAACTAAAGACTTAAGCTAGAAACATGCGCGACCTTGATAAGCAAATGCAAATACTTGTCGTAGTCAAAAAACGTGTCTGATAGAAGCATACTTAACGGTGGAATGTAGTATTATGCAGTTATAATATCAAATTTCTGCTTTATAAATGCGTTACATTTACAAAAAATTATAAGAATATGTAAGTTGTAGTTGCCACTAGTCTTCAAACAGCCA
>CM034351.1:15675797-15702487 GCA_019925275.1 Mytilus edulis
AAATTTTCTGTTTACAAAACTTTTGAATTTTTCGAAAAACTAAGGATTTTCTTACCCCAGGAGTAGATTACCTTAGCCGTATTAGGCACAACTTTGTGGGAATTTTGGGTCCTCAATGCTCTTCAACTTTGTATTTGTTTGGCTTGTTAACTATTTTGATCTGAGCGTCACTGATGAGTCTTATGTAGACGAAACGCGCGTCTGGCGTATAAAATTATAATCCTGGTACTTTTGATAACTATTTACACCACTGGGTCGATGCCACTGCTGGTGGACGTTTCGTCCCCGAGGGTATCACCAGCCCAGTAGTCATCACTTCGGTGTTGACATGAATATCAATTATATGGTCATTTTTATAAATTTTATAAATTTTCTGTTTACAAAACTTTTGAATTTTTGAATTTTTCGAGATATATTTCCCCGAGGGTATCACAACCCCAGTAGTCAGCGCTTTCTGTGCTGACATGAATTATCATTGATATTGTTATATTTATAAATTAACTGTTTACAAAATTCTGAATTTTTTGAAATACTAAGGCTTTTTTACCTCAGGCATAGATTACCTTAGCTGTATTTGGCAACTCTTTTAGGAATTTTGGATCTCAATGCTCTTCAACTTCGTACTTTATTTGGCATTTTTTACTTTTTTTTATTCGAGCGTCACTGATCAGTCTTTTGTAGACGAAACGCGCGTCTGGCGTATGTATAAAATTTAGTCCTGGTATTTTTTCTACAGTGTATGAATAGAAACTGTGTGACTTTACAAGTCATAGGTGATTGTCCTCCTAACGTCCGGCGTTCAAGTCGCATCTTTTTAAGTCAAAATTGGTTTGTTGATAACATATTTCTTTGATATGTTGTTAATGATTATCAAACACCCTCACTTCGTTCAAATTATATTCAAGTGATTGCCTTACTGTGTTTTCTGTTGATGTTTAGTTCACAAAAATATCTGATGTATTTTACCATAAACATAATTATGTTTTGCATCTTTATTGAAAAAAAAGTATTGTGCGAATAAAAAGTTGTATTTTATGTGTAAAATATAAAAAAAGATGTTGTATTTGTACTAATTTAACAACCCTTCATAAGCAAACAAATGACACAGACATTAACAATTGTAGGCCACAGTATGGCCTTTATCAATGAGCAACGCCCTTACCGCATAGTCAGCTATAAAAGGCCCAACAATAACAAATGTAAAACAATTCGAACGCGAAAACTAACAGCCTAATTTAGTATAAGTTTAGTTTAAGGAAAATAAAATTAAAAAAAATATCACATGTATAATTGTGTACGCCAGACACGTGCTTTGTTTACAAAAGATGTAGAGACGCTCGAGTCACACATGTGAAAAGGGCAAATAAATAAGAATCATTGAGGAACCAAAATCTATGAAATGATTTATCAAACGGTAAATGTTAAGGTTGAAGTCAATAAGATATAATCAAATAAGGCAATTTGCTATAAGTTGCATAACAGAACGCATTAACTTTTTTTAACTTAAATGTAATCTGATAGGTCTGCACATACACAAAGTAGATTCCTCCAACATTCTATGAATATACATTCGTCTCGTTCTGTTCGTTATAGAATAAGACAAAGCTTCAAAATATAATGAGGAAATATGTTTAAGATCTTCTAGACTATTGTTATGTTAAGTCAAACTCGTGTGAAATTGACATGTGTATATAAATGGTGCCCGCATGTTGATTTCTATTTTTAATTGTACTGACAATTCCTATTATTAATTGTATTAATCTTTTTATTTTCTTCAGTAGGATGATAGATAAAAATAGAACACCAGACCGTTTCAGATAAAAAACAAAATCAATAAGATGCGATCCTTTAAAAAAAAAGTAGAAATAATGATATTAGTTTTAACATCAACAGAAAATCGATTAACTTCGACAAGACGAAATCTATTGAAATTCGAGAGGTATACTTGGAAAATAAACAATGATAAAAGAAATGAAACGATAATCATGTATCCACAGCGGGAATTTTCGTCTTGTGGCAATTCTAAACAAAACATCACATATTTGATAAATCAAGAAGAAGATCAACGAAGATTGATTTTCTTATGTTAAATGATGGTATGTTAAAAAACCTTCTTTGCTTCACTCATCGATATATGCTGATATGGAAGCATTGATTCATCCTTCCAAAAAATAAAATTAGAATACTGCTTCGCCTGTCTGATATGCTTTGTTTTTGGCAACATCAGTCATCTTGGTATCATAATCGATGAATAAGAAGACGATTGTAATTGTGTATTTAAAATCGGCATCACATGAAAAGCAATACTGCTATTGCGCACGCGTATATAGTAAATATTTTTAATCGTATACAATAAATAATAAATTGCAGATGATACTATGACTGTTACAATCTAATCGGTTGCATGGCCAAAACATAATGACACATGGTTTTGGCAAAAAACGTTTCGGCTTACTTTTACCAACACCTTTTAAAATATATTCAGTATCTGCTTCACAAAATATCCATGATGCAATTAAGTTTTTATGTAAGTTTTTTTATACATTAAATTTTCCCTTAAGTTTTTTTTTTTCATTCGTACTTTGTTGGTTTACGAGCCTTTACCTTACTGGATGTGTGTGCGTGCATCGATCCGGTTTTATATGCTTTCAAACTTTGGACTTGTTTGTCTTCTTAATTATTTTCATCTGAGTGTTTCTGGTGAAGACGAAACGCGCGTTTGGCGTATCAACTTTTATATTACCTCCTATACATTTTTAAGAATGTGATTGGTTAAAAGGCCCTCATGGAGACCGTGTATATTTGATATTAGGTTCGTTGGGAGGCGGGTCTTATCTCATACACGGTTATTAGTGGTGTTACGTCCCTTTATATTCCATATAAGGTAGTAGGGAGGGGAAGCTTATTTCATTCACGGTTAGTAGTAGTGTTACGTCCCTTTATAAAAACAAAACGGAACTGTAATCCTAGTACGCGTATTTTATATAAATAACTATGAAAATTTTAATGTATGTCAATTAAAAAGTTAAATCGAAACTCCGATATTGTATCATTGTTCGTCTTGAAACCTTTTGTGTTTATAAATTCACTCAAACTACCCAACTATTTATACATTTTCAATGAGTTGTAATTAAGTTTCAATGTTGCAATTACATTGCTTTATGTCAATCATACAACGTTGTTGTGTTGATTAAAACTTTAAAAAAAAATACATCTTATATTTATTGTGGTGTGAAATAAATTTATTTATAATTGGTAATATCGTTTCATTTTTGAAGTGTGTACAAAATAGAATGTTGGTTATATGTCTGATTGGTCCGATATCAATCATGCAGACCAATATGTTGCAATGTCAGTTAATCAGCTTTATCCATTTATCAAATTGGAATCAGTGCTGTATCTAAGGAAGCTAAAATAAAACATTAATTCAAAGACAATTTTATGATAAAGAAATTTGTTTAAATTTTGTAAACTCAATGGAAATCAATTCAACAAAATTAATTGACGTTTTATTTAGTTATAGTAATTTTACTTAGTTTGGGAGACTTGATGATTAGGTTAAAACTATTGGATATATATAGAAACCAATAACTATGTCATGTTGGTCTATCTAGTGTATTTAACAGATATATAGGGTTTGAATAAATAAAAGATCTGATTTGATAGAGAGAAAGGTAGATTTAACGTTTGATCATGTGGTTCAATTTATCTGCTGATTCTAAACGAATAGAAATGTTTGCATATGGGTTGAGGTAAATGAAGCACAGCTAACATAGGCAACTTGCAGAACAAAATCACTGTATGGCTTAATTCTCTTGCAAATTGCTTGTTATACTATAAAAACATAATTATACTCAAGCATTCACGTTGATAGCCAAAAAAATGTGCATACCTGTACTAGGCTTTCATTTTTATTGTATATACTAGAACAAAGAAGATATGTTATGATTGTCAACGAGACAACTCTTCACAAGAGACCAAGATAACAAAGAAATTAACAGCTATAGTTCACCGTACGGCCTTCAACAATGATCAAAGCCCATACCGTGTGGCACTCACACCACATCTTCCTATATCAAACACATAAACAAACGACAAAATCTGAATTACAGGCTCTTGACTTGGGACAGGCACATACATGATTGTTATCATCTCATTCTGTTCTTGTGACACAACCACGCATACTATTTTTCTGGGTTTTTTTTTACAGATAGACAATTACAACGTCATACTATGTTTCTCTCTTATTTGTCCGTCTGATGAGATGTGTTTTTTTTAAAAGAAATACACGACTAGAATTCAAAAGGATACGCCTTTTATCTTGATGATATTTTTTTTAATTTACAAACATGAACAAAATGTTTCAAAAAGTAATTGTACTACCATGATATCAAACATTTGAAATAAAAAGAAAATGAATATTCTATGACTTATTTATTATCAAACTATCGAATATGACCGATCATAATGAAATCAAATTTAAATCTATACAAGCTCTATCTTATAATTTATGGTATTTCAAATCAGAAATAACGATTAGCATTGCATGTGAAATTGAATCTTTTCTATGATGATGTGACTCTAGTATGTGAACTATATTAACCACATATATAATTATGTATCGATAGAACATAATTATGTCGCAATTATATTACTAGAAGGAAATAAAGGTTTAATACCATCGCGCCTATAAAATTGGGCTTCTGAAAATAAAATAATCCATGTCGCGTTATAGCAGCTAATGTACCGTTAAAATATTTGCAGATGCATTAATTCGTAATGGTCGTTTCATCTCATTTTTTTATCAAAAACGATACCTTAAACATTTTAATATTTCCCTCAAACCCCAACACTATACTCGTAATGAATATAAACAAACAAAAAAACACGAAAACAAAGTATTCACGAGTAAAAGAATACTTTGTATTTGGTACATATTAAGTTTGTACATGATTCTAGTCCTTGGTTTGTTTTTTTTTTTAGGTTTTATTCTTTTATGTCCTGCTGAATGTCAAAGAAGACTTACAGACATTTCCAGTTCAAACTAATTCTAGCAAAATTTGTACAATACATGCACCAGAATATGTTAGGCAAATCAATCATGCAAGTAAGACAGGATTATACGGTATTGCTGAAATGCTATTAGGAAATAATGTTTATTGTTAATGTACGTAAATATTTCTGTAATTGGTTACAATTGGTAAATTTTATAAAGAACATGATTGTGCGAACACAATCAAAGGAATTATTAAAAAAATAGTATAGATTATGATATTAAAAGTTATGCTACTTGACTGTTATTTATTATGGCAGTATCTATATAATAAAATTATGTATATTATGTGAAGCTTGATTCAAAGTATTGGTCGGTTGCTTTTTATGTGTATTACTGATAAATAAAATGTACTTTACGGTTGTCACTACGATTCCAATATTGCTATGTTTCGTACGGAAGTTTATGTATCGTGTATCATGCATAACATACAATATATATATATATATTCTATCTGAACAAATTCATTCGAATATTAACACATGATTAGTAACACCTTTGACAAAATGATTGAAATTCCCTACGTTGTATCACTTTTTTTCGTTACGATTTTGTTATCCATTGTCTAATCACTTTATTGGGAAAGCTCAGTCATGCGAATTCGTTTATTTACATTTGCTGTGGGCCATGATAGTCGTCCGAATTATCAAACAATATGATTATCTTAATGATTGTTAAATGGTTAAGCTCATATATGAAGAATATACGGACCAATTTACGGAAAGTAATGCACTTTCCAATAATATATTGGAAATGCATTATAAGAATGTTTCTTTTTCTCAAATACTGGTAAACTTATTAACTCATAAAGACCTTATAGAAAATGAAGAACGTTGTCATAATAAAGACAGCTGAAAAGGAAAATTTCATCCGAAATTAATTTTAAAGTCTAGCATATCACTATAAATACGACAATTTTATTCCCGTGGAGTTAATTGAAAATTGAAATGAAAATAAATCTTAAGGATGAAGATCTATAATTATATTTAGTATATAATTCGTTTATCATTAATCTTGAAATTAATACGGTCTGTCAATATGCACGATGTTTTAAATTTTCAAATAGGAATTGCTTGTCTCCAAGGGGGACCGATATCGTGTGTAATTTGTTCACAGACAATACAATCAAGCTTTTTTTTTTACTTTTACGGGAACCAGGTTAAATACCAATCTGTCAAATTTACAAAATTTCTTAAATTGAAACCATTCATATGTTGAAATAAATACTGATTCCTTATAATTTTCGAAATAAAATCCAAAGAAATAAAATTTTAATTCATTATCCTTTGAAGAAAAGTCATATACTATTCTATATCAATGACTAATTTACTATCAACACCATGCAAACATTAGAAGACGTATTTAGGGATAGGTCAAATTATGGACAGGATTGTGATTTCAATTAATAAAAAAAAACTAGAAGATGCTTAGTGTCCTTACAGTTTCAATCGTAACTTTGGCAAAGAATATTGTTCGTTTCCGTGTTTGTGCATTGTTGTTTTGCTGTTTTATTGCACTTCAGTGTTTCTGTTGTGTCGGTGCTTCCCTCTTAAAGATGATCTGTGTACCCCAGTTTTAGTTTGTAACCCAGATTAGTGTTCTCTTAACTGATTTTGACTTTCGAACAGCGGTAAACTACTATTGCATTACTAATTATGTTAACAATTTCTGTCGAAACGTTCAACGTGAAGGCCAATATTTGTCAACTATGTTAACTATATCTCTGACGTAAAATCGGTAAAAACACAGAAGTTGATAATTACTAAATCTTACTATTTCCGTTTTATTCTTATTGTTTGCTATTTTTCTTTTCTATGCGTGTTAAATCATTTAGGGCTTAGGCCTATGTAGTTTTATTATTATTGAATGTTAAGAAAAAGTTAGTATTTGAGAGTTGTAAAAAGTTGTAAAGTAGTAGATGTGGCTTGAACCTGAACTTTTTTTTTATTGTTTTATTTCTCATCATTGAGAGGACGGAACTTTGGTAAATTACGTCAATTTTATGTTGTTGTTGGATGCTTTACTCACACATTATGATGTTTTATATTTTCTCAATAAGCTTTTACCGTATAAAAAGTAATATCACAGAACACTAAAATAAAAGACATTAACTTGAATTTGTTTTCATTTTCATTTGCATGTATAATGCATACACATTTACAAGAAATGATTTAATCATTGCAATGAGATCCTTAGTGATAACCTCAAAGAAACAACATATTAATTCAGTTGCAAATCTATTATGTCATTTCATTGATGGAATTGTTTGTGTCTTAGTTAATATTAATTGTGTGGCTGTCAGCAGTGTCGTTACAAAATGGTAACATACTGATTACAATTTGATTACGAAGTGATTCTACCTTCATTAATTATATTTAACCTGTACCTTATATTTCTGTTTCATCTATCAGATCTTCCAATCATTTAAAATTGCAGTACATTATCCCTAAAAGGCATCAACAAGAAAGACTTTTCCCTGCTGCTTTGGAATTATAGCAATGGCTAAATACTAGTTTTGGAAGAGCTTCTTTGATATTAAGTAATAATTACCATTCACATTTAAATGATCCCATATAATTTTCTATTTTTTTTACCTCAATCTCAAATTCACTCAATTCAAAATCAAGTAAATAAGACGAAAAGATATCAAAGGCATACTTTGAGGGACAAATTGACAACACCGTAGCAAAAGCAAAAATCAAACAAAAGGCAAACCTTAGACTATGAAACACAATTAGTATAGGAAAATTCTTTCAAACAAGTATAAAAGTCAATATATAAGAGATCATAATGGTGTTGAGAAAATCAAGTAAATAAGACGAAAAGATATCAAAGGCATACTTTGAGGGACAAATTGACAACACAGTAGCAAAAGCAAAAATCAAACAAAAGGTAAACCTTAGACTATGAACACAATTAGTATAGGAAAATTTATATATATATAAAAACAAGTATAAAAGTCAATGTATAAGAGATCATAATGGTGTTGAAAAAAATCAAAAGTAGTGCTTAAAACGACAATGGAGTGATCCAAACATTGGTTTTATGGCCAGTTATACAGATAGCTGGCTCTACTTTTAAAATGTTTGCCTACACACTGTGGATTATATGATCATGTCATTGATATCAATAACTGATAAAAGAGCCATTTGTTTTATCATTTAGAAGGCAGTCAGTCGTTAAGCCCTGATATTCATAATTTCTAATCCTTTAAAAATTACTATTTGTAATAACACAGGATGGGAATTATTTTTCTGTCTTTGCTGATGAAAATATTTCTTACACAAATACTGATGAATTATTCCTATCAAATGAACTGAATCTACACAAATGCAAATCAAACTTCAAATCTATCATTATCAATTTCTGCCATGCTATATATCAATTTCAGAAACTGCTATTGGTATTTTAGAAAGCAATGAAAGGAGGTGAAACTGCAACAAATGTATTTATATTTAAAACTTGAAATTGACTGTTTTGTTTTTTGTCTACAGTTAAAAAGATTGTCTGTCTGTTAATTGGTACAAATTTTTAGAAAACACAGATGTCGTTTTATAGATATTCTGCAAATAAATGATTCATTGATTATTTGTTAGAATGGCAATGCCGAAAAAAATTGTACACGTTCATCTATATTTTGTTGGAAGCAGTGGTTCGGATATCACTTTCAAAACTAGAAACAATCGTCATGCATGTGGTTTAGCAACATGACCTTTCAATTCAGGTTTAACTAACACTTGTTTTGGGGCAAATACCTGTACAAATTCAGAAATATTGTAATAGTTTAGCACTTTTTCGGTTAATTGACAGCGCTTTATTTTGTCTTTTTTAATGGACTTTTCCTTTTTTGAAATCGCCTTGCAGTTTGGTACTTTTAAAATATTGTTTACGCTAGAAGTAATCAGGTAATTTGCCCATACGTTCTGCGGATATGTGATGCCTTACATTATAATTTATGAGTACTGGTTCAACCCTACCTGATACGTAGTTGTCGGGTTATTTATTGCTGTCAATTTATAGAAACCTTGTACTCAAGACAATACGCATTTGAGTTCAGAACCTAATAAAATGTATAATGAATAAAGAATATAGCTTACGAGGTAATCTACAGTTAACTCTCGTTGTCTCGAACTCGGTTGACTCGAAATTTCGGATGAGTCGAAGTTTGCACATGGTCCCGAATTTTGTTCCATATAAATGTATGCAATTCGACTCCTGATGACTCGAAATTGGATGAGTCGAACTAAATTTACGATCCCAAGGTTAACAAAAGCATTAAAAATTCATTATTTATCTCGAACTAATACACAAATGTCAAAACATGACCTGCGGCATTTAAATGGATTGAAGAGTTAATCTGACAATACACGGGTAATTAAATTTCCAGTCACTGACCACTGTACGTATTGATTTATGACATGATATTTCCAAGAGTGTTTACCTAAGATTTTTTATAAATAATAAGTGATGCATTGTTAATGTTCATGAAAAAGTATTTAAAATGTTTACAAAACAATTAAAAGTAATTTACACTAATAAGCTTGGGTGTGTATCAGGTAAGGATTATGACTTCTGTTGATGATCACATAACAACTACTCAATCGGCGTCTTTAATCTTGTTGTATTTTCTTTTGAAAAGAAAGATTGAGATAAAACAAAATGAAGAGAAATCCAAATTTTCTAAAGTCTCTTGTATCCGAGAATAAACAATTTTGTCAACTACAAACGACCTGAATAACGGAACTATCGATCGGAAATTATTCTCTCGGATAAAAGCCATAGGAAAAGGTTGTAACTGAAACAATTGAATAAGTAAAACATACTGTTATTATAATAATGAAAGACCTTGACATACAAGTACATCGATTTGATACCAGAATATCGATCCCCTTACCATATTCACCCGGATTTATTTTAGCTTTACCAAGCTGAGCAAGAGTTGTGTGCCTTGTTCTGTCAAACATCTGGTTTTCGTTTGAGTCGAACTACGTGTATATCGAAATATTTCTCTGGTCCGGCTGACTTCGAGATAACGAGAGTAGACTGTATTTGTATATCTCTGTGAACATACAAATTAATAAATTTGTCTCAAATCATGAACCCCATTAATTGTAAAAACAAATCATAGATACCAGGAATGCAATAATCATGATAATGCTATTTGCATAGTTAAACAAATTTGTTAGCAGTACAAACTCAGTTTATAATGAGAAGGACTCGTTTGAAAATTATCAATGTTAACATTTAATTGTATTTTTTAGTCAATTTTAAGTTTTCAAGTATATTATCAGCAATCTTAAAAAAATTTCATTATAAGCAGGTTGACTCATGAATAAGCATGACAAATGCTTTCTTTTAAAGTAGAAATGCGTTGCAAGATGTTACATTGGAACCATTTAAATATGCAGTCAAGTTTGCCAAATGCCTGTACTATGTTAGGAATTAATAATTTCTTTTAAGTTCCGTTGTCTATAGCTATTCATTTTGTCAGTTTTATACACCCCCTTCTGAAATAACCACGTTGTTCTGTGGTTTGTTTGTATTTTTCTATTTTATCCAACCAAATACACAAAATGCTTGACGATGTATTCATGTTATATAAAAGTCAGTTGACGAAAGTGCTCAACAATGTTAGTTATACTCAACATGAACATGTTGAAGACAACATGAAGCATGACATGCATGATGAACAATATTTAAAATATTCTCTTGACATAGATGAAGAATATCATCATCTTATCACGTGTGGTGAACTGAGCAGATTGTTTATTATATATTGATAAGACTTATCATTGACCTCAACAAACATATTTTTTTTTCAGAAACATGAGAAGCTTGCATTAATATAGATAATCGATATTATGAGCAAGTTACTCTAATTCAAAGATATAAATGATGAGAGAGGTTACCAAAGGAGCAAAAATCAATGAAAAACAAACAAACAATGTCTTGTAACAAACGATGAAACTAGAAACAATCTGACATTTTGGGCAGCACAAACCCAAGAAAATACTGTAAGTGCATTTTCAAGTCAATATGTCAACATCACTTGTGTAAATATATAACACAAATCAATCTTTACTTTTTTTGTGATATAGTTTGTTGAAATAGAACTATTTAAACACTATTTAAATCTCACCTGAGTTTAATCAATACATATCGACTCGACAATTTCTTATCTGCATATGCAGCTACTGTACCCGTAAACAGCACAACAGATGCTTTTATCCTCATTGTTTTCAACACTTTAAATAACTAAGTTTTATAAAGTTATGTGATTGACACCTTGCAATGGGTCTTCTACAACTCTGAACTGCATCAAGATTACAGATTATCAGCATGAGAGAAGTAGTTGTGTCGCTGTGACAATTGAATGTATTGTTGTTCATCGCCATTCCGCTATAAGTCGTTTTCAAACAAAAATCAGACAACAAATGATACAGACTTTCCGAGATCAGGAACACCCCCTATAACATCTGCTAGGGAACATCAAGTATAATAAAGGTTGGTCAGAAGAAACTCCATTGCAACAAAAACAAAACAAAACAAAAAACAAAAAACAATACAATCCTAAAAGGAGAGTAGTTGCCATACAGGAGACTGTTCGAGGTCGACTCATCGCTACAGGTTATTGTGCGATAAGACAATTTCTTCAAAAGATTGAAATTAACATCGTAGAGGAAGATCATTTGTTCCAATGGAATTCGGTTTATATACATTGCCCGATCGTAGCCCGGATTTGAACCATATCGAGCATATATGGGACACTAATGGGCGCAAAATGCGCGAAAGGACACCCAAAGTCCAAACACGTCTTGAAATAAACAATGCCCTTCATCAGAAATGGTTTCGGTTACCTTAGCAACACATTAGTCGACTGTGGTCAGGAATCAGAAGACGTAAAGAGGTAGTTATCTGTTTGAATGGAGACTGCACCAAGTACTTATTCTTTGGCGTATAACGATCAACCATGATGTCAACAATCATCTTAGATTAATTTTGAAATGTCTGACTTTGTAACGTTAGACTACAGTAAAAGTTGTAAAATGCTTTTTTTGAACAGAAAAACCTTCATTTCGTTGTAAAACATTTTTTTCATACATTTTTTTATTTTTAAAACGGTTTAATGCCAATATAATCATTATATGCATTTTAATATTATTTTACAATTATTTTATCATATTCTATCTAAAATAAGTGGCTGATTTTTCAAGGTTTAAATAATCAAGGTGTTGCGATACTTTTTTTCAATTTGTATATATATTATAATATACAATTTTTCCCGCGTTATGTCGATGATATTATTTTCCCGTTTTTCACAATGTGAGATTGAGAATCATACGAATAAAAACATATATATCACTAAAAACAAAGAAGAGGGTAAAAAGATGCCAAAACATATTCATGGCTTGAAACTCAACGGAATTAAAAAATGTAATAATCTAATGCACAACCTCTGCGATTGATTTTAAGTTTTCCATTGGCAAATTGTTCTTGCTTATTAGAAACGAAAACTAATCTACAATTGCATTAATAGTAAGATGAATCAATACACACCTTTGTGTTTTGCAAGATTCATGAAAACTGACGATCGTAAAATCCCCACTCCGATATTGGATTTTGGAAAAGGCAGCTACGATGCACAATCTTATCCCCAGCTTTGTAAAGATTTGTTGCCGTAAAATTTCAAGGGATGACCAAATTCGTATAACATGTATAATGCTATAAACCCATTTTCAACATCAGAACCAATCTAACAATATCACATTTGCGATTGTTTCGTTTGATGTGTTTGCGTTTATGATTTTGCCATTTTATGAGCGACTGTCATGACTGTCCGTTTTGAAATTTCTCGGAGTTTTGTCTCACTCTTCGGATGAAAGCGATAACATTACGATATTTAAAGCATATAATTATGTAAATATGGCTGACACAGATATCAATTTTGTAGTTTTTAGTTCTAGTTGAAAAAAAAATACGGTTTTGAAATCTAAGATCAAACAACAACCATAAATTGTCGTTCAAAATAAAAAAAAAAAACTCTATCTTTGATTTCAAGGAAATTGTAAACAGTGCACTATTTATTACAAATACTTCAAACTAACGGAATATAAATTTGACAGTTTCCGTTGATATTACACAGTGTTTTATTAAATTAAAGTTCAAATTAATCAAGCATCAAATACTTATTGGAACAGTTGGTTTATTTGGAACATGTATAAAATGTTCTAATTGCATTTGCATTTTTAATCAAGAAATGAACGTTGATCAATGGCATGCTTTCCAAAAACTTGCAAACGGTTTAAAAATATTGATGACTAAGATTATTTTCTACATTATATAACAAGTAGAGTAGAAACAAAAATTATTATATAACTTGCATATATGAAATGAATCAGACAGAAAACTGGGCATGCCCTCAAACAAGGTGGTATTATATTTAATTTGGGAAAAATAACTTAATATTAAAAAAATAGGTATGACTGCGATGCGACATTTTTTTTTTTATATCACACCAAATTAAAAAAAATCAATATGATTAATATATAACTTTCAGCAAACTAACATGACTTTGACGTTTTATTTCTTTCATCACCCCCTGTTTTTCAAAAAACAATCATATACAGTATTAACACACAGTTACATGCAGTCACAATAACAAGTTTCTACAATCATAACTGTCTCTCTCGATTCAACATCGAGAGGAAGAGAAGAAAGGAGAGAAAGAAATTAACACCATGGTGGCTGTTTCATTACTTAAGGTGGTACCTAACACTACAGGGAGATAACTCTGTAAAATCAGCTAAACGTTTTAATTACATTGTGTTGTTAAAGGGATATTAAGCTTCTAAATGATCAAAATGAGTGTTTGTCAAACTGCTATATAACCAGTGTAATTTTTCTGATAAAACAGTTGGTTCAAAATTTAAAAATCTTTTATATTTTTGTCAAAGGGTCAAAGTAAATACTTTGTCAACATTTTAAGAAAGTCACCTTAACCTTTATATTTGTGTGTGGAGATTATTGAAACCACCTTATTTATTATTATAGATATAATAAGAAATATAACCATTACATTGTGTATTGTCATTAATAATAATAATACATTTGGAGTAGTAGGAGTTCAACCTGTATTTTTATATTTGCCTGTCAATCATTATGACCATTGCAGGCGTCATTACCAAATTACTTGATATAATTTAAAAACAAAAATCAGTTAAACTGTTTCCTGGAATGAAACAAACCACTAGCTGATAATTTGGGAATAATGTAAAAATATATCAACATTGGCAAAGTTACACAAATATTAAAATCACTGAAAAATACAAATTGTAGATAGTAATATTTTGGTAATAAAATACGTTAATGTTAAGGGTTTGATGACTATATCAACTAAAATTAAATATTGAATCAGATTATATTACCTTTTAGTGAAAGGTTGCACTTTGTAAAAACAGCATTTTCTGAAACCACACCTCTTTTGGGAAGATTAAGAATATTCATAGACAATTAATTTTGTTTAAATACTGGATCCCAGTTACATGTATGCTCTCTGTGTTCCATCTCATAGAGACATAACTTGGCAATGTTACCAGTAAATATACATGTGCATATTATTTACATTAAACTATGTTATAACCCTTCATTCGAGGTAGGGGTAGTTAATAAAATTAGTGCAAGTTTAAGCTTTGAAAAGTTCAGGGCATATTCAGTTTTCACGATGAACTGCTTAATCTACTGGCCCGGAGCTCAATTTTTGAAAAGTTTTAGTTAGATTCTGATGGCCTGTAGATATGATTTTTACAGGCCCGAAAGCTATTTTAGAAGACGTTGAAAATCTGCTGCACAGCCCTATACTTTGAAAAATATGGTAATGTATTTAAACTTTCAATTCAAGGATAAAAAAAAATCCAAAATTTCATGGTAAAAGTGGTACAGTTTTAGCCGTAAAAGGAGTTCCTATGGGAAATTGCATTGTTAATGTTAGCAGAAATGCACCCTATAAGACATCATACTTGGGGTCTTTTTCAGACTGGATATATATGCCAATAGTTAATGATGATAGGTGGTAAATTCAACAGATGGTTGTATTTATAATTTTACATGTGTGTGAAGGAAAGACACAAGTGTGTTCTCTGCACAAATTGATTATAAATTCTATATTTTTTCCTTTAGTAAATTTGTGAAGGTTTATTAAGGATGTGTGGATGAGTTGGTATTAATTGGTATCATCCACCTATATCAAACATCGTCTTGGTTTATATCATATGCTTGCATTAAAGATTTATTAAATACTTGTTTCTGGTACGTATAACATATTTAAAGAATTCGTCTTATTTTTTTCAATTATAAACAAAATTGAATAACAGTGATCAAATGATTTTGAATGACCAAGTTAAATTTTAGCCTAAACACACGTTTCAGTTATGTAACATATGTTTCAATTTCTAAAAAATAAATACCCTGAATAAGCTAAATCGTCAGTTACAGTTATGTAATCGATTGTCAGCTAAAATTTCATTCACCATCAGACATTATTTTAAAAGGCGTCATTTGTTTTCGTGCTGTGTCCATGAGTAATACAATGTCAAACTCAATAATGACAGATTAATGCAAACTAAACACACATGCTTATTTAACTATTATATAAGCTGTCACATTTTCCATTTGACATACAAAATTGTCCATTTGCTAAATGAAGTATGATACATTGATTCTTTTTACGTGTTTTTTTTTATCCTTTATTGACATATATACATGACAAGGCGTACTGCTAAATATTCATGATATACTTTGTTAAATACATAACACGATCGACACACGTCCCATCTGAACAAATCTCATCAGTTGATTTCAAATTCGATTATTTCAAAGGCAAAGCACAAAGTAAAGTTTTAACGCCTTTTATTCAATGAAGATGAACATTATAATAAATAATGGTAACGTACCAGTTTGTCATCCCCCTAATGACATGCCATAACGAATATTTATAATGATTTAATGGGTTCATTGAAAAAACTACATACTATAGAACAAGGGACACGTTATTTTGTTTTAATCGAATGTTATCTTTCAAAGAGGGGGACACCTTCACCCAAAAAAAAGGGAGAACATGTAATATAACTCGGCGATTTAACAACACTAACCCAAATATAAAAGATGGAGTTAATCAGATTGCTTCGGAAGGGTAAGATTATGATCAAGACTAATATGTTGATAGGTAGCGTTAAAGGGTCAGGAGAACGTCACATCCTAAAGATTTACTTTATACACGTGACTAAATAACAATGCTAAGAACATATGTACAAAATGTTGTTAACGCTACAGAAGATGATCAAGGTGACATGTGATAACTGATAGAAGAATCTTTCCATATTGTTTCGTTATATCTAAGTAGTAACGTTCTATAATAAACTTATAAATAAGTAATGATGAGACACACTGTATGAAGCCTTAATTGCTAATATATCTCAATACATCTTATAAATTACAGTAACAAGTTTGTCTCTCTATGGAAATCGATATTCTAAACTTAATAAAACAATATTTAAAGAAAATTTACTTTGACATACAATTGAGATAGCGGAAACTGGCTCAATTATTTCTAGTTTTCAGGAGTAATCTAAATAATATACATTGGCATGACATGATCTATACTTTATTCAATTTTGTAGTCTTGATCTAACTAGTACTTTATATGTTTACAACATTTACAAATACACATAAGTTGTATTTTTGCCAAGTATACCACTCTCCATTGTAGACCCTACAAAACAGTTGGGTCTACAACAATGAGCAAAGCACAACCCGTATAACAGGATTAAGAACTAGTATTAAAATTATATGTTACAGGAAAAAATACCAAATGTAGATAATTTAAGGATTTTATACATTTATTCAAAATGTCCTTACATCAGTATGAAATGAATCTTTTCATCAGTTCTCCGAGAAAATAATGTAAAATGGGACACATTTCTTTCGTTTTATTCTGGTTGTTAGTCCGTTCCTGTTCCAGTCTTTCTGTTAACTGCAGACATGTTATCTGGGTCTCTGAAATCGAAACCTCATTTGCTTGTTAATCGGTTGGAACCTGTTACGTTCTTGTTTGACTACAAGTTTTACCGTCGATCATGTTTATTTGAGATTGTCAGATTTTTTATTATTAATCTATGCGATTCCTTGTGCTGTTACATAATTGTTCCATTTTGAGATCAATTGGCACCTTCAAAATTTAATCATGTAAATTCCGCCATATTCCATATGTGCCTGTCACAAGTAAATATCGTGTTGTTCTGTGATTTATATCATTTTTTTTTCGTAAATAATTTTAATGATTTACGCCGTTACTTTGGACTATTGATTTATCTCCATTTTTCATTGTTTGTGCATTTTATGTTATGCTTATACGCGCATAATAATCTTTAAGAGTTGATTTAATTTTGAAGTCGAGTGGGAGTGTTAATATTAATTTGGTTTATGAAAAACAAGTTATATAACTATATGCATTTAAACATGTACGAATACGTCTTACGATATTCTGCTTGCTTGACACATTTGTTAAATAGTAATTGTTTTTTGCTATCTTCTTACACTATCAACCTTTTTTCAAAACAATTTCTACATTGTCAGCGATTGCAGTAATGATACAAGAAAATTACATAATTATGATAGGCTCAAATATTGAACTGTCTGTTTCAGTTACAAAATTACAATGTCAGTTAAGTGACATTTGTCATCAGACATAATTGAGAATGGCGCCATTTGTGTTATTATTGTTTCCATGAATGACACAATTTCAAAAACTAAAAGGACAGATCAATGTTAGTTACAAAAACATGCTTATACAAGTTATCCCATTATCTAGATAATTCCCAATTTGACATACTGAATTGTTCATCGTTACAGAAAATACGATGTATTTGGAAAAGCAGGAAACTTTCATTTCGTGGTAAAACCTTAATAGTAAAAAAAATCATATTGCCCATGTGTAGTTTTGAAATTGAAATGCGTGGAATTCTTGAAAAATATTCAAAAGAAATAAACAATATTATTATTTGGGGTGTACAGAATTTTACACCGTTGTTGAAAATTGATACACCCTGATGCGCAGTTGAATGGGTGTATGAATTTTCAACAACGGTGTAAAATTCCGTACACCCCTGATAACAACAATTCCCTTACTCATTTTGAAACCAGGACGTAAAATTGTAAAAATGGTAATGAAAAGTTTCCAGTGTAATATTATTTCAATGTCCATGTTGCTGCCCATTGTCACATACTTTTTTACTTTATTTTTGGGAAAAATTCAGAAATTTTTTGTGTTCTTTTGAGTTTACAATAAAACCAAAAAAAAAAAAAAAAAATGTTTTTTTAGCATTTTCTTCTTATTATTAATTTTTCTAATTTTTTTTCTTTATTTTGTGATAATCTTATTTTTAAATTTTTTTTTTGACAATTTTTTTTTTTTTATAAATTTTGGCAAAATTTTATTTCTTCCCGGGTGAACAAGGGTGGGGTGTTATTTACACCGGGATAGTCAACCAATCAGATTGCAGTTTATTTGCTGCATAGGAAATAATGATTTAAACATGGTCTAATTTAAAAAAAATTGGAGATAATCCCAAAATTAAGATCGAGGTACTTAATACGAGACTATTTGGTAATTCAAAAATTTCATTTCAAAATAAGCCATTGTTTTTTTCTTCCTTTCTAAAAAGTAACATGGAATATATCAAAGACACATGGAATGAAGAAACCAACAAATTTTACAGTTGTTGTTCTATATTTGAAAAACTGGTCGATAAAAGAAACTGTATGTCGGAATTTTTAAGAGTAAAAAGTTCAATACCAATTGACTTCTTACAAATTTTAGAAATTGAGAATGAAATTAATGAAAAAACAAACATAGAATTATACTGAAATGGTTATATTAGACAGAAATGGAAAAATCAAACCTAAAGAATTAAAACTCAAATATATTCGAGACATGATTAATAAGAATATATACCCAAAATGGCAAGAATTTTATGGTCACGAAATTAATTGGAAGATACTATGGGGCAATTTGAAAAAAAGTTAATTAATATCACCAATAAAACGAAAGAATTTCAATGGAAATGCATTCACAATATCATATATACGGAAAGTAGACTGACAAAAATGCAATTGTCAAACGGAAAATGTCATAATTGCCAAACTGCTAATAATACTGAAAATCTGCAACATTTATTTTTCGATTGCAATACAACAAAACTAATCATTAGTAAAATCAAATATTTTTTTTACATCATGGAATGTTCAATTAGATGATGAAAATTTAAAACATTTTATGCTTTTGGGAGATAGCAGTGGTCAATCGGACCAAACTTTACTTGTAAATCTCTTTTTTTTTATTTTGACAAAATGGTCCTGGTGGAAAATAAGAAACAAAATCAAATATAATAGGATAAAAATGTCCTCTACATATATTTTGAATCTTTGGAATTCATACATGATAACACATCTGAAATCTGTACCCTGTTACTTATCGAATAATACTTTAGACAAAGAGAAAATAAACACATTAATTAATGTTATACTCTCGAAGTACATACCTTGCAGGAGGTAACAGTCAGGACGTTATGTGGTCTGGTTTTTTTTATATCTCTTTAATTTATATTGATTACGGTAACCCATGGTTTAAAGATGCACTCGATTATGTTATAATGTTATGTGAATCTGGTTTATAGGTGCCTTGTTTATATTATAATGTTATATAATGTATGTCACTAGTATTACATTCTAGAAAGATATTCCTTTTTTCACTCATTGTCGTATAAAAGAATATAAGTATTATTACATGCATACTATTTTTTTCTGATAATACAGTGCACTTTTTCAGCCTCCTGATTCCCGGACAGTTGGTGTCAATATAAACGGGAATCCACAGTTTCCATCCTGGGCAACTGAGGAAATTGTAAAAAGGAAATATTTGAAATCAAGAAGTATCAATTAAAAAAAAAAGAAAACAAAAAGTTGTATTGGTTGTTTACGTGAGTATTGGTTGTTTACGTGAGTATTGTTTGTTTACATGAGTATTGGTTGTTTACGTGTGTATTGGTTGTTTACGTGAGTATTGGTTGTTTACATGAGTATTGGTTGTTTACGTGTGTATTGGTTGTTTACGTGAGTATTGGTTGTTTACATGAGTATTGGTTGTTTATGTGAGTATTAGTTGTTTATGTGAGTATTGGTTGTTTACATGATTATTGGTTGTTTATGTGAGTATTAGTTGTTTATGTGAGTATTGGTTGTTTACATGAGTATTGGTTGTTTATGTGAGTATTAGTTGTTTATGTGAGTATTGGTTGTTTACATGAGTATTGGTTGTTTATGTGAGTATTGGTTGTTTACGTGAGTATTGGTTGTTTACATGAGTATTGGTTGTTTATGTGAGTATTAGTTGTTTACGTGAGTATTGGTTGTTTACATGAGTATTGGTTGTTTATGTGAGTATTTGTTGTTTATTTGAGTATTGGTTGTTTACATGAGTATTGGTTGTTTATGTGAGTATTAGTTGTTTATGTGAGTATTGGTTGTTTACATGAGTATTGGTTGTTTATGTGAGTATTAGTTGTGTATGTGAGTATTGGTTGTTTACATGAGTATTGGTTGTTTATGTGAGTATTAGTTGTTTATGTGAGTATTGGTTGTTTACATGATTATTGGTTGTTTATGTGAGTATTAGTTGTGTTATGTGATATATTGGTTGTTTACATGTAGTATTGGGTTGTTTATGTGAGTATTGGTTGTTTATGTGAGTATTTGTTGTTTATGTGAGTATTGGTTGTTTACATGAGTATTGGTTGTTTATGTGAGTATTAGTTGTTTACTGAGTATTGGTTGTTTACATGAGTATTGGTTGTTTATGTGAGTATTAGTTGTTTAATGAGTATTGGTTTTTTACATGAGTATTGGTTGTTTATGTGAGTATTGGTTGTTTATGTGAGTATTGTTGTGTATGTGAGTATTGGTTGTTTACATGAGTATTGGTTGTTTATGTGTGTATTAGTTGTTTAATGAGTATTGGTTTTTACATGAGTATTGGTTGTTTATGTGAGTATTGTTGTTTACGTGAGTATTGTTGTTTACATGAGTTTAGTTGTGTATGTGGTTTTAGTTGTGTTATGTGAGTATTGGTTGTTTACGTGTGTATTGGTTGTTTACATGAGTATTGGTTGTTTACGTGTGTATTGGTTGTTTACGTGAGTATTGGTTGTTTACATGAGTATTGGTTGTTTATGTGAGTATTAGTTGTGTATGTGAGTATTGGTTGTTTACGTGTGTATTGGTTGTTTACGTGGTAGTTGTTGTTTACGTGAGTATTGGTTGTTTACATGAGTATTGGTTGTTTACATGGAGTATTGTTGTTTACATGAGTATTGGTTGTTTACATGATATTGGTTGTTTATGTGAGTATTGGTTGTTTACTGTGTATTTGGTTGTTTACATGGTATTGGTTGTGTTACATTGATGTATTGGTTGTTTACGTGTGTATTGGTTGTTTACGTGGTATTGGTTGTTTACGTGAGTATTGGTTGTTTACATGAGTATTGGTTGTTTACATGAGTATTGGTTGTTTACATGAGTATTGGTTGTTTATGTGAGTATTGGTTGTTTACGTGAGTATTGGTTGTTTACATGAGTATTGGTTGTTTATGTGAGTATTAGTTGTTTACGTGATGTATTGGTTGTTTACATGGTATTGGTTTTTAGTGAGTATTGTTGTTTATTTAGTATTTGGTTGTTTACATGAGTATTGGTTGTTTATGTGAGTATTATTTGTTTATGTGAGTATTGGTTGTTACATGAGTATTGGTTGTTTATGTGAGTATTGTTGTGTATGTGAGTATTGGTTGTTTACATGAGTATTGGTTGTTTATGTGAGTATTAGTTGTTTATGTGAGTATTGGTTGTTTACATGATATTGGTTGTTTATGTGATTTATGTTGTTTATATTGAGTATTGGTTGTTTACAATGAGTAATTGGTTGTTATGTGAGTATTGGTTGTTTATGTGAGTATTGTTGTTTATGTGAGTATTGGTTGTTTACATGAGTATTGGTTGTTTATGTGAGTATTAGTTGTTTACTGAGTATTGGTTGTTTACATGAGGTATGTGGTTGTTTATTGTGTATTTGTTGTTTACATGGAGTATTGGTTTTTTACATGAGTATTGGTTGTTTATGTGAGTATTGGTTGTTACTGGTATTGGTTGTTTACATGAGTATTAGTTGTTTATGTGAGTATTGTTGTTTACTGGTATTGGTTTGTTTACATGAGTATTGGTTGTTTACATGGTATTGGTTGTTTACGTGTGTATTGGTTGTTTACTGATGTATTGGTTGTTTACATGAGTATTGGTTGTTTACATGAGTATTGGTTGTTTACATGAGTATTGGTTGTTTACATGTGTATTGGTTGTTTACTGAGTATTGGTTGTTTACGTGTGTATTGTTTGTTTTACATGAGTATTGGTTGTTTATGTGTAGTATTGGTTTGTTTTACGTGTGTATTGGTTGTTTACATGAGTATTGGTTGTTTATCATGGTGTTTATGGTTGTTTACATGAGTATTGTGTTTCGTGTATTTGTTATGATAGGTTGTTTATGTGAGTATTGGTTGTTTCATGAGTATTGGTTGTTTATGTTGTTGTTATTAGTTGTTTATGTGAGTATTAGTTGTTTATGTGAGTATTGGTTGTTTACATGAGTATTGGTTGTTTACGTGTGTATTGGTTGTTTTACGTGTGTATTGGTTGTTTACATGTGTATTGGTTGTTTACGTGTGTATTGGTTGTTTACGTGAGTATTGGTTGTTTACGTGAGTATTGGTTGTTTACATGAGTATTGGTTGTTTACATGAGTATTGGTTGTTTACATGAGTATTGGTTGTTTATGTGAGTATTAGTTGTTTATGGAGTATTGGTTGTTTACATGAGTATTGGTTGTTTATGTGAGTATTGGTTGTTTACGTGAGTATTGGTTGTTTACATGAGTATTGGTTGTTTATGTGAGTATTAGTTGTTTACGTAGTATTGGTTGTTTACATGAGTATTGGTTGTTTATGTGAGTATTTGTTGTTTATTTGAGTATTGGTTGTTTACATGAGTATTGGTTGTTTATGTGAGTATTAGTTGTTTATGTGAGTATTGGTTGATTACATGAGTATTGGTTGTTTATGTGAGTATTAGTTGTGTATGTGAGTATTGGTTGTTTACATGAGTATTGGTTGTTTATGTGAGTATTAGTTGTTTATGTGAGTATTGGTTGTTTACATGATTATTGGTTGTTTATGTGAGTATTAGTTGTTTATGTGAGTATTGGTTGTTTACATGAGTATTGGTTGTTTATGTGAGTATTGGTTGTTTATGTGAGTATTTGTTGTTTATGTGAGTATTGGTTGTTTACATGAGTATTGGTTGTTTATGTGAGTATTAGTTGTTTACATGAGTATTGGTTGTTTCCATGAGTATTGGTTGTTTATGTGAGTATTAGTTGTTTACATGAGTATTGGTTTTTTACATGAGTATTTGTTGTTTATGTGAGTATTGGTTGTTTACATGAGTATTGGTTGTTTATGTGAGTATTAGTTGTTTACATGAGTATTGGTTGTTTCCATGAGTATTGGTTGTTTATGTGAGTATTTGTTGTGTATGTGAGTATTGGTTGTTTACATGAGTATCGGTTGTTTATGTGTGTATTAGTTGTTTACATGAGTATGGTTTTTTACATGAGTATTGGTTGTTTATGTGAGTATTGGTTGTTTACGTGTGTATTGGTTGTTTACATGAGTATTAGTTGTTTATGTGAGTATTGGTTGTTTACGTGTGTATTGGTTGTTTACATGAGTATTGGTTGTTTACATGTGTATTGGTTGTTTACGTGTGTATTGGTTGTTTACGTGTGTATTGGTTGTTTACGTGAGTATTGGTTGTTTACATGAGTATTGGTTGTTTACATGAGTATTGGTTGTTTACATGAGTATTGGTTGTTTACATGAGTATTGGTTGTTTACATGAGTATTGGTTGTTTACATGAGTATTGGTTGTTTACGTGTGTATTGGTTGTTTACATGAGTATTGGTTGTTTATGTGAGTATTGGTTGTTTACGTGTGTATTATTTGTTTACATGAGTATTGGTTGTTTACATGTGTATTGGTTGTTTACGTGTGTATTGGTTGTTTACGTGTGTATTGGTTGTTTACGTGAGTATTGGTTGTTTACATGAGTATTGGTTGTTTACATGAGTTTTGGTTGTTTACATGAGTATTGGTTGTTTACATGAGTATTGGTTGTTTACATGAGTATTGGTTGTTTATGTGAGTATTGGTTGTTTACGTGTGTATTGGTTGTTTACATGAGTATTGGTTGTTTACATGTGTATTGGTTGTTTACGTGTGTATTGGTTGTTTACGTGTGTATTGGTTGTTTACGTGAGTATTGGTTGTTTACATGAGTATTGGTTGTTTACATGAGTATTGGTTGTTTACATGAGTATTGGTTGTTTACATGAGTATTGGTTGTTTACATGAGTATTGGTTGTTTATGTGAGTATTGGTTGTTTACGTGTGTATTGGTTGTTTACATGAGTATTGGTTGTTTACATGTGTATTGGTTGTTTACGTGTGTATTGGTTGTTTACGTGTGTATTGGTTGTTTACGTGAGTATTGGTTGTTTACATGAGTATTGGTTGTTTACATGAGTATTGGTTGTTTACATGAGTATTGGTTGTTTACATGAGTATTGGTTGTTTATGTGAGTATTGGATTATTGTGTCAATTAAGGAAATATCCATTAATTGTGGAACTTTAATAAATAGGTCAGTTTAAATATTAATTGGTCCCATTTTTTCATGTGTTTGAGATTTTGATTTTGCTATTTGTTAAGGGACTTCTCTCCGGGTACGGTATTTGTGTCACTGTCTTTTTCTTCATATATGATCATTGGTAATACTTTTGTTCCTGTCTATTGTCATTTTTTTCTTATTTTCTCTAGTTTTATAAAGACTATTTCAGGACACATGAGTTACAAATGAAGGCAACATTAGTATACCAGTGTTCACATGTTATAAATCAAGATCGAGAAAACAAATCCGATATACAAACTTAAACCAATGAAAACACACGATTATGATAGGAAAGCAAAGGAACACCAGGGACAGCACTTGCTTGTGCGTTTTCCTGGCATTAATCGTGAAATTAATATTATTAGTGCCCTTTATCCAATCAAAATGAACGTTACAATCACTGTTACATTATTATAGAAGTTTGATCTAAAGATGTATCGATTGCGTTTTATACTTGTGTCTCCGTCCTATACGCAGTGCCTTTCAAAGTACACATTGAAATCATTAAATTAATTTTTCACGACAGCTTAATGCCTTGACACTCTTTCCTAGTTCAATTCAAGAGTTATATTGCTGTTATACTTTTTTTAACACTGAACAATTTATTCTAATAATTTTGCATTTTACCTAGAATCCCCATTTTGTATTTTCTTATTGTGTAAAACATACCATTAATAAGTTCAAAAATTGACAATCAACATTTGCTTCAAATTCTGATATCTGTAATAAATGATAAATTCATATGTGTTGAATGAGTCAATTAAAGTAGTCAATATACGCATGTGCAAAAACAAATTATTGGACTTAGAGCATGGGTTTGTTCATAAAGCGAAAGAAGCACATCATATTAGAATAAAACACAATCTGTTGTCTTGTTTTGAAATCGTCAAAATAGAGATACCTAATATTCAAATGATCGTAAACAATACTGATGAGAATTAATAACAAGTCAATATTTATTGAGTTAAATGTCTGTTTCTGAAATTAATGGTTGATTATGTTTGATTGCGTGACTGTATGGTATTTTAGCTTCCTATGGAAAAGTTATGTTTTTTTACACAAAACAAACATTAATGCGTCCACGTACAACAATTGTTCAATTAGATGAGGAATAAACTTCATTATAACATTCTAAATCAAATATTAACAAAAACAAAAACATGAAAGGTGATATCAACATTAGCAATATACTGGGAATACTATTATGTTTCCATCAAAGACATTTCAATGTGATTGTATTTACACATGTCCTTTTTTTAAATCGTGTCTAAAACGGACAAAGAAAAAAACATCGGCAGTAATGATTGATACTGAAAAAAGTAATACATGTACGTTATCATATTTCTACAATATGAAATATGATTTAACTCTCAACTTCTGATAATCAAACGCTTTTTATTTACCTTAAAACTGTTTATATTGGCAACGTGTTTGTTTTTTGTTTGCTTTATAATTTGTATTTTGATATTTTCAAAACAGAGAATAAAAGAACACGAAAACAAAATGCTTGAATGTAACTGCAAACAATTACATAGATGAATAGTACAACTGTGCACTATAATATATTAATAACCTATTTACATCGCGAGTATTTTTCAATGGACAGTAATAATAGGTGATCATTGTTTTTAACGTTATTCGTCGGTCCAAAGACAGATGATATGACATCTTTAGATTACACATTGTATCATGGTTTTTCATTATGATTATTAAGTATATACTACTGTTTCTTTTTGATAACCGTGTGAGG
>CM034351.1:15702587-15713077 GCA_019925275.1 Mytilus edulis
ATATTCTCAGCTCTTTCTAGGCGATAAGAAGATATATTGAACCTTATTTATGCTCTGCTCAATGTTAAATGTTGATGTGTACCCACAATATTAACAAAATATATGTCAATCAAAAAATCAATGTTTAGCGTAAATATATGCGGCCCACTATCAAGCACATGAATACATCTGTATTTCATTCACACTTCTTGTGGTATAAATTATACTTAATGTTATCAGGAATGAAAGTTTAGATTTGGGGAAAAGAAGCTGTTCCTCACATTAAAGAAAACAAATATTTACTTTATTTTAAATTAATGAATCAAACGAAGCTACATTACTGCAATTTTTGTCTTTACTAATTTAGTTCTACGTCCTAGTAATTAAAAGTTAAAGTCGTATAAAACTTCAAATTAAAAAAAAACTTGATGCACATATGTTTTTTGTTATTACTTAATGGCTATTTGTTGTTTAAAAACCTTAATACCTACACTTTTTCTGACGGAAATTCTTTAATTTGTCTAAATTAAGACGCCGACATGTTTTCCGTATACAGTTACCTCAGCGTGACCTTTTTTTGTAAAAATCCGAATGTTGCAATACACAAGTGCGACGAGAAAAACACAATTTGGCAGAGAGAGTCAACATTCGTAAACATCGCTCGGTCATCCAAATAAACTGTTTATATCTTACTGGCTTACACGTTTTTCCCTGAATATTCATGCACATTTATTGATTGATTACAAAAGGAGACATTGCAACTTCGGTTTTACATTTGCAGCTGCCATATTTTTACAACAACACTGACCAAGTTAACTTTTTTGTTGACGATAAAACAATATGGATACGTGAAACATTATATAATCGTGTTCAAAAGACTACGTTTATAATACATGCATGCATTTGTTTAATAATTATATTAACACTATTTTTCTCATTCACTCGTTTGATATGAGTCTAAAAGCAATGTAAAGATATAAGTTGTTTACAAAAATTGAACAAAAAATCATACTAGATGCTATCTTGAGTATTAGTCTCAACTTAAAAGAAATTAATACTTTTGCGATTTCATTGTAGTAGGATGGTGATGTACGTCTTTAATCTCGTTATTTCTATCATTTTGTCAAATTATTTTCGTCTGGTCTTAAATGATACGATCTAAACTATCAATTTTGCTTGGAAACAGACTTGATATAATTATTTAGTCCTCATCCTAAGAAATCTAATAACTCTTTTTGGGGATGGTAATTCTTTCTTCCGGTTTCGATTACAACGATACTGGTGACATCAAACGAAGCCTAAATAATACTTAATGATGTTTTAATTTTGTTATGATTGACCATCATAGAAAAACCGTAAGATTTCTAACTCAGGTTTGGTTTTTCTAAACTACATTAGAATAAGACAGTTATCAAGTTAAAAGGTAATACAGAAGACGATTTCCAAACCTTTGAGAAGAACAAAACATGTATAGTTTCACAAGGAATTTTGAACAGTATTCACGATGTTATACTATCAAAGACCATATGTTCAAATCTTAAAGATTTGTTTTGTTTTCTATTAATATAGTGTTATGTTATTACATTTTTTCAAGAGCTTTATATGGTACGCCAAAAGAATGATGTGTCTGAAACGTATATGTTGCTTCATCTGCTGGCTATACAATACAATTTGTGTTGGTGTTCTTTGTTTTTAAAGAATGGGGGTACAATCTGGACGATGAATACTATGTTTCGATTTTTGTTTTAGTATAATCGTAACTGTTTAGCAAACTGAGACAAAAGTTGTTGGACCTCTCAACTCGCGCATGTAAAATGGTAACATATATAAAACTGATGAAATGTCAGACCAGGTTTGCTTGATAATGCAGTTAACTTTATTTAATCATCTTAACACTGATACATTGTATTTGATTACGGTTTTATTTAGGTTTTCATTTTTATTAATTTCATTATATCTAGAATGAGACATTATGCACATTTATAAATATTTTGTTTTAATTTTATTTTCTCAAAACTTCTTCTCTCGGTTGCATATTCAGAATAAACTTGCACGTTATTGCTTTGATTATTTTCGTATTGTCGACTCATATTTCTGCTTTATAATTGAGAATGGAAACGGTAAATGTGTCATGGAGATAACAAGTTGACAAATCACTTAAGACGACAATACTATCATGATGGTACAAATTTATCAAAGTAGATGATATTTAGATAAAAATATAAGCGAAATCGTTAGCCCACGTTTTGCATTACTTTGCGTATTTCTTTTTTTTAAATAAATGCAGATGAAGCACAAGGCAATTACTTATCAAGTAATTTATAGTTTATTTGCCACACTTATTTCGTTATCTCTAAGACGTAATAATACATATTGATCCTGTTTCTTGTATGTTGCACTAATTTTTAAAATGTTGATAATTCCGTTGTGAATTGATCAAACGTTTATGATCAATGATTTGCATGTATACATACACAAATGATTTTTTTCAGTATACTGTTATTACTATACACAATGTATAAAACTACAGAAAAAATCTGACAGCAGGTTTGTGAAAGGATATTGTGTATTTTCAGATTGTATAACATTGTGAAGATGTAGAGGGAGTTGTCACAATTAATGGACCATTTAATTGAAAATTATTAAAACAAGTCGCATTAGAAAAAAAATATATTATGAACTCTAGTGGACATTGTGCACCTACTCATATTTATCTTAGAGGTTTATTAACATTCATTGACCTTTTCATATTCATATAAAATCAAATAATCAAGTAAGATTTGTTTTCAAGGTTGCAAACTTTAGCATTTTATAAAGAACACTGACATTTTCTCCTGAGTAATAAACAATATTTCTTTTATCTCGATTGATTTCATTTGTATAATCTAATTTTGACATTTCATTTAACGAAAAGCTTCCTCTGTATGTACATTTGTAATTATTGCAACATAGGCAAGAATATAATGTAATCATCAAGTTGATATTTCTAAAAACAAGTAACAAAAAACTCTTCAATGTTGCATGGTAAGTATGTGTACTAAATATACTAATTCTATTTTAAAATTCATATTTATTCATGTTATTTTAATAACAGTCCATTCATTGAAAAAACATGTAATTCATTTATCACCACATAAAATTGATCGATACACGTAATGATGAAATAATTATGAGCAATTTCGTAAGCTTTTATTTTTTTACGTGAATCAAATTTTCTAATGCTAACAAAAATTTTCTTGATAAATTCCAAATGTTCTTTCTTTTTTTTTATTTAACAATGTTTTATCACCATTTTTATTTTATTTCTTCGGAATTTGTTAATGCATAAAAGAAACACAGACACTTGTGAGGAATATCAATCCGTTTGGTATGAACACTGTTTTGTTCGTAAAATTCGAGATTATGTTTTGTTTTCAAATTGATTTAACATTATTCTTACTCAACGCATATTCCTGCAACATTTTTGTCGTCTTATTTTCGCTCATCAATTCGTCGTTTCAAAGTCTAAAGCACTGTGGGTAATTTCGTTGTGCGTAAACCAAAATGAAAATAAATTTCCATTGTTGATCACGTGTTAAACCAATCAAAACGCTTTGGTGTACGCTTTTGATAATTTTACGCAGAATGCATTAGATTCTTAAACGGCGAATTCTCACTTGAGTATGATACTCACCTAAGTTATTACTTGTTATAGCTATTAGAATAGCAAAATTCTTAAATTTACATAAGTGCCTGATATAAGAATAGGAAGATATGGTATGATTGCCAATATGACAACTTATAACAAGAGACCAACGACATAGATATTAACAATTATAGGTCACCAATACAGCCTCAGGGATGATTCCAGGTGTTTTCAAATGGGTCCCTTGAACATCAAATTGGGAATTTTTATTCTAATTGGGAATTTTTTTAGCATAAAATCTAAGACGAAATAACATTATTTTCCTGTAAAAACGGAAAATGTATATTATTAAGTTTAACCTGTACACTGATGTTCATGTAAGTTGTAACATTTTGAATAATTATGGATGGGCTACTGTTATTACATGAATATCATTGAACATGATAGTCTACCATCTTAGCTATAGTTACCTAGGCCTATTACAAAAACATATATTTTAGCTAATATAAACCACTGAAAAAAATCATTCATCGGGTATTTTTTTCAACAGCAGGTCATCTCTATAAATTTACCTGGATTCAAATGGATTTAAAATTGAACTGGTCAATTGTCGAATTCAGAAAAGCAATTACAAAAGTTCATATACTTAATTGATAAGATATTTAAAGCATTGAACCAGTGTTCTTTAAAATTATTTGGATCATCTTCAAAACTTTTGAAATAGTTCCATAATGATGACATCGTATTCATGAATGGTCTATCATCAACATTATTTCCTAAAAAAACGCTCAAACTTTTGTCTTTTGAGGAAATAATTTCTTTTACAAACCAAGTTTTCATCATAGTATATTACCGACTCTGCTGGGCGGTCTGCTTTTAAAAGATCGGCGCCCATTAAACTTGATCCATCAATGTTATATCAAAATTTTAATTTGCTCTCTGCCGAGGTCTGCTTTGACACCCATTTTTATCAACCTGCTGGGCGATCTGCGTTTACAAAATCGAATACTCCCATAGCATATTAATCAATTGAATTCGGCTGCTTAAATTGTTTGCCACATGTTGACATTATATAATCGTTGATAATAAAATGCGATCGTAAACAACATTTTTATCCGGATTTTTTAATGTTTTGACAACAAACTATGAAAAATTATAGTTGCCTTAATCGGTGACAGATTATTTTCCTGAATTGGGAATTCATTTTCATGTACATTTTTTTTGGGCCGCTGGCCGATTTAAGGGCCCTAAACTATATAGTGGAATCATCCCTGAGCCTGCATAACAATCAAACTCAAACCATACTGCATAGTTAGCTATAAAATGTCCCGAAGTAACAAAATTAGTTTAAAATAATATAAACAACAACAATAACGACCTGATTTATGTATAAAATAATGATCGAAGACCAAATATACCAAACAGTAGAAAACGACAACCACCGAATTACAGACTCCTGATTTAGAATAGACACACACATCATGTTGTAGAATTATATTTGTAGGTCCCGTACCTTTGACAGTGTTGTTACAGTACAACTCAAAAACAAACTCTACGAATCGGTTATAATGAACGTAAATTGGCATTCGAAACAAGGCAGGAATATATCTAACAGGATCAAAGAGTGGAGATATATTTGAGAATATTCAAATGTCTTTTCGAAATCTTAAATACTAGTTAAATGTTTAATGATTGTCATTGATTATTTTCCTACTTGTTAACCTGTTTGTTTTCCTATATCTTTCAATACTCGGATATCGATTAAGGTGGTACCCAACACTTTCACTAAAATTAATTTGGCTCGTTTAATTTTCATAAAATTTTTACAAAGTATTTACTTTGACCCTTTAACAAAAATATAAAAAATTGAAAATTTTGAACCAAGCGTTTTATCAGAAAAATTACACTGGTTATATAGCAGTTTGACAACACTTATTTTGATCATTGAAAAGCTTTATATTGCCTTCACAACGCAACGTAATTAAAACGTTTAGCTGATATTACAGAGTTATCTCTCTGTAGTGTTAGGTACCACCCTAAGGAAAGCTTAACAATTATCAATTTATCTTATAATTGCATGTGTTTGCAACTGTACACGTTTTGGTAATTCGAGGATTTTAAGAAATCGGAGTTTAAGTTAAACTTAAGTACATCATACATTATATAATTATGCGAACCTTAAAATACTAGATATTTGCATATTAAATTAATACCTTTGAAAAATGACTGAAACTGACGATCGCAATTTGGTAAATCCTACCGCCTTCATGTTTTATCTATTTCCCTGAACAAGTGAAATAAACATGCAATTTGTTTTTACCCCATGCGAAGACTGAAGATCAATCAAAGATTAATATTAAGTAAACGAATAATTGAATATGAATGGTGAAGGATTATTTTTTTTTGAAACATTTATTATCAGAATGATAAAAAAAACATAGCTCCCTCTCTCTGAAATAATAGTGATGCTTTCTTTTCTTTCGTCGATACTTCATGTTTTAATATCAATCAATTTTGGATCAATAATTTGTAATTTTATTCATGCAAGGAATACAACTATGACACACCCGTTGTTTTTCAGATACGCCGCTGTTTATTTTTTTGCGAAATGTTTAACGACATTTCCTCACAGTAAATATAGTGTTACGCAAGCAACAAATGTAAGTTATAGTTGTAAAATTGAGTGCTCTTCTTTTCTAGTTAATTGCAATGGTAGTGATTATAACTGTAATATTTACAAAACATTGGCTTTTATGGTATACTAAAACTGTCAAAACATGTCTGAATTAGTGGTATTTTTATGATTTATTCTCTTGAACTGTGTTGTCTATCTGGTTTTTAGAACTTCATGATTCAAACATCACAGATGAATCTGTTGTAAAATACATGTCATATGTACTTAAATGTAGCCTTGAATGAACAATGAGTTTATAAAACAGCTCATGAATTTGCAATTTGCAATACATTTTTGTCGTAAGAGGATTTTGAGAAAATGGATTTTATGATACAAATAGTGTTACATGATGATATATGAGTCAATTGAAATTTGAGATTATTAAGTTATAATGATTTATGATTAGTTACACGAAATGCTTTACTATCGAACATTTTCAATCTTTAAGATAACAGCAGGGCATTTTGTATCTTAAGATGTTAAGGCCTTTATGTTCTGTCCATCGTTTCCGGTGAAATGATTTAGTTCTGTCATTACTATCGGAACATTGGTTTCTAATTGCATTTTCACTTTCGTTTTTCGTACAAGCATTGCCTGTTTTACGAGCTAATGTTTCGCTACTAACGATATATAACAAGACAATACGTTATTAAAAAAGAAAAAATAATTTCTGTTCTTTTACAACTATTCTTCTCAATCAGACAAAATTTGTTAGGATAAAAATAAATGCATTACATTTACCAACCAAACTTGCATTCAATTTTCTTATATCAAGATAAACTAATATTCTTGTAAAATAATATCACATTATTGAGAAACTTTTTTTAAATTTTTACATGACATTATTTCAATGCTCTTCGTATTTGCATAATCGATCATACAGTCAAAATGATATTCAAGAAATGCAAATAACACATGGTGAACTAACTAAGGAATATATTGAGAACAAAATCCGTTTTACTATATCACTTTTTCATCATTATTTATTTTGTCAATAATCGTGCAGCGTTCACACAACCAATATTTATTGGGATGATCTGGATACATTAGATATTAAACTGCCGTCGATATGTCATAAAAATCCTTTCATTTCGTGACCAGTCTATTAAAATGACATATCACATTTTTTAAAACAACTTTATCGATTGACTACGAAAGTTTATAATTTAATTTCCCCAGGCTAAAGTTACTTTTCCAAAATCAGCAGAAACATTTAACATTGTTAGATACTCTAAGTTCTGACGGTCGTATATGTAACTATATTACCGGTCATTTCCTGGTCTGTTGGTTTCTATTATTCGTTTAAATATCGTATCAGTCAACGCATGCACACTGGGATATCATGAACTTGTCAAACCACCTGACTCCACACTTTTATATTTGGTTTTCATTAATATGTTTGTCTTCTTATCCAGAAATTCATTGTCATTTCATCGGCAGTGGATGGGAAACTTACAAGAGATCTAAATGAAAAAAGGCGAAATCTACGAAAAGGACATAACAAATAATAACTCTAATTAAAACAGTTAATAGTATTGCCTAAAGGTAAAAACAAAGTCGACACGCATTTCTGAATATCAATTTCTTTTTTTACTTTAAACTTTTCATCTATGAAGATTTCAAAACAAATAAAAAAAAACACTACCGGATATTACATTGGAGGATTTGAATAAAGTCTCTTACAAAATGTGTACATGCTATACAGAGTCATTTTGCCTTGTATACTACATATATATTGCAGCAACGACATATCAACTTTGTGCATCATACCATTCAACAAGCTAATTTAAGATGTCACTACTTAGCAGAAATATCTTACTTGGTTATTGACTCCAAATCATGCCGGTCGTAACATTATTACCGGTCTTACAATGGTCAATTTGTGTCTGTTGGTTCTTATTATTCGTTTAGATATCAAAAAGTTAACTTCCGCACAGTGGGAAATTATTACCTTGTCCAACCACCTGGCCTTGAAGGAATAAAACTTTGCTCAGTGCTCGGAGTACAAAAATCATGGTCGAAACATGAAAACCAGCAATTTGATTGGTTGATTTTCGAGTCTGAGTACAAAAATCATGGTCGAAAGTTTTATGACCGTGAGGCCTGATCTTACACTTGTATATCTTGTTTGCTTCGTCATATTAGTCATCTTATCCTAAAACGAATGGTATTTCAAAATAAAGCGGATATGCTATTCACAAGAGAATTACACGACCATAGAAATAAAAAAAAAAAAACACATATTCTAAGTGATTATTTAATTGATCAGTCGTCGTAAAACAGTTAATAAATTCGACAATATAAACAGGACAGCAAACTAGTAAAATGTTTGTCACATACACCATATATCTAATTGTACAGCTGATATCACTGCATTGTCTGAAACTAATTCATACAATACCAATGTGTCTCATATTTAATGCGACGAAAATGTCAGACTTATTTCAGAATTGAAAATTTTGTGTTGCTAGTATGTACTTGTATACCAAGATCATTCATTAATAAAAAAAAAGAATCTCCAAGCTGAATAATAAAAACATGTATTGACTTACAACGAAGTAGAGGTTTAAGGGTCCAGTTTTGGCCCAATAAAATCAAACGTTTAATAAGTATTCTAAATTTGCACATTATGTTTGGAAATGGTTAGAATCAAGACATATAAATGAACAACAACAATGAAACACATTTTCATATGGTGACGTCACAAATATTATTTTTTTCAATAACATTTCATTCCGTTTATGTTGTATGTTTGAATGAAGGGTGCAGTTTTCAGATCGTAATTAGTTATCATTTTGCATTGTCGATGTGCTGTATATCATCCTATAATCAGTAATAGTTAAAAGTTCTGACATCAATGTTTGCATTCTTACAAAAAAAACATCGTCTAGAAAATTGGCCACTAACAAATTGGAAGTTTCCGTATGAGCTCATCTATGAATGCTCTCTCAATGACATTCAATTATATGAAAGTAATTGATGTTTCGTATGATACCCTAAAGGAAGACTGAGATAATACAGAACAACACACAACACATTATGTAGGCGCATTTGTGCTATGATTTCTTTTGACTTTGGTATATCTGTTTATACGTCTAATTTTAGACTAATATGCATAAGATAGGATGAAATAAAAAGAAATGAGAAAATCTAGACTAATTATTTGACATGATAATTTCCTATCATAAACAATAGTGTTGTAATGCACAAAAACACTTATAGGAATGACAATTGCACCATCAATCATTACGTTTACAGTACGTAACTAAATGATGGAATATATTCTGCTGCGGAGTATTACAATGTACATTTTAGTATATTTACTCGGTTCCAATGTAGTCAAGGATTACTTTGATATAAAATATTAAAGTAGTGCCTATGTTGTGTCTTGTTTACCAGAATTTGTTTATTTGTTTTGTTACTTTTTTAGCCAGGTTGGTGTCAGTTTATATTTTATCTATGACTTTGAACGTCACTCTGATATCGTCCGACCTTTTATTAACATATTAAGGCCATCAACTATATCAATTCATAATGATTTTAGATTTTTAAAGGATACATGATTGAATGATTTGAATATAAATTTATAAAACGTAATTTCTTGTATCACAGGATATATTTCACTCGCAGTTTTTGAAATCCTCAGTGACCAGGGTTTATTTTAGTTAATACGATTTGTAACTACTTAACAGCATTATCCTACTGTTTCCGTAATTTATTAAAAAAAAACTTCCACTTGTGTGTTGTTGCTAGTGTCATAACTAAAAATATTTTTGTATCGTGTTGTTTTTTGTAAAGTGTAACACTAATCATGTAAATAATAGGATGAGAACTGCTTATCCACCCATACCCCATTTGATTCTCTGTGTTCTTCGCTATAGAACCAGGTTTAATCCACCATTTTCTACATTTGAAAATGCCTGTACCAAGTCAGGAATATGACAGTTCTTGTCCATTCGTTTTTGATGCGTTTTGTTATTTGATTTTGCCATGTGATTATGGACTTTCCCAATTGATCTTCCTCTAAGTTCAGTATTTTTGTGATTTTACCTCTTTTTTTTTTTTATATCATATCGAAACGTTTTGTTTATGATTATATTTTCATTGGTGTATTTATTTTTCACATGTCAGCCTTTTTGATACAAGTTACAAGACGGTTGATATTGGAAAACCGTTGACTTTTGAAACAGCTCAATTCAGTATAGGTGTGGT
>CM034351.1:15713177-15873905 GCA_019925275.1 Mytilus edulis
TTAAAAAGGGGCATGTTTTGAAAAACCCAAATCATTTTTTCCCCCTAAAAGATTTCTTAAATTTTAAAATTTTCCAAAAAATTAGAGATTTTATCTTTTTTAAAAAAAAATTACTTGGCAGAGTTAAACTTTATCCGTCAAAATACATTTCAATAATTTTCATTAACTAGACATATAATCATCACTGGAAATCATTAATCAAATTTTTCCCTTTTGTTTAATGTATGTAAGTTGTAAAAATGTAATCCAAAGTTTATAAGTTTCTATAAAACCACATTATAAGAAAAAGAAAAAATGGTGCTTTGAAATAACTAGGATAAAATTTTTATGCCCCATATTTTTTTAATGCAATACAATGCAGGATAGATACCAAAACGGTCAATTCAAGTTCAAAGTTATATTGTTCTCGAACCTTTTTGTAATTAAAGGAGTGATGTATTTAAAATATGGTTTGTTTTTCAACTAAAAAAAAGGGCGTATCATATTACCCAGATACAGAATTAGTATCGGTCCTTTGTGATCATCTTGAACATCTGTTATAAAAGTGTTTACTGTGTGTTCACAATAGTTTATTTTTTATATATGTATGTAATTTGAGAGCGATTAGTGTTAATGTATTGTTTTTCATTTTTTCTGTTTTTCGGGGAAAAATTTAAATTAATAGAATTATAAACACTAATAAATCTATCCTCATCCAATTAATATGCAATCAGTTTTATTCAAGAAAAAACAGTCCATCAAAATGAATTTGGTCACTTAAAGATATCTGTTTCATACAGATTTTTTTTTTAAGCCTTTGCAAACTGACTGAATCATATTACAACGTTCTTTTACACGAAGGTTACCTCGAAGAGTTGATCGATAAGCACAAACTTACTTGCAGCGTTTTACATGTTGTTGAACAAAGTTTGTTAAATATTTTTTTTTGCCATTCCAAACCAATATGATTCGATTCACGTTCGACAAACAACATTACACATAACAAATTGTGTTCCCGTCCCTGCCGAGTCAATATCAAATAACTAATCGGAAGAAAGCATGCAGTTGTGTAATCAATTAACGATTTCTGTTTTCCTGTTGACGGACAAAACACAATATTTAAAGTACTAGGTTTCATTAATAACGTTTCAAAGTAAAATAATCACATCTGATGTAGGAAACCAGAAATTACCTAGGACAACTTGTAAAGTAAAAGACAGTTCAGCACATCGATAAGAATCTCAAAACGAATGAGAAGAAAGCCTGCATATTGAGATTGGCGAATAAATATTATCGCCTATCATGACCAAAGTCGCTCCACAATAAAACAAAAAATCATCTTAAGATTAGTTAGAATAAGATATCATCAAACATGGGTTGGACGTACTGTTCTGAATTGAATAGCATAAAAGCCGTTTAAACATAAACATCTGAAAACATAAAAAAAATAGAAAATATAAGCACAAAAAAAGATCAAAATGTATGAGACTGATTTTGCATGGTTTTAAATTACAGGAGTATCTGATTGTGTTTGTTTAGAACATGTATTTACATCTTCTTTTTTATTTCTTGAGTAGTATTCATGACCACAACTGTGCTTCTCTTAAGCATCACGTCGGTTGACACTTGCGCAGTATAATCTACATACCCATATACATGTACAGCACTTATGACTTTCACGAATATTAACGGATCCATGTTAGTTTGTAATACAGTATGTTGTGATCTAGTCTGGCTTTGTGGTGTCTGTCGTGTATCTTGTCCGTTATATGATAGTTGTTGTCCATTCGTTTGATGTGATTTATTAATTGATTTTGCCATTGAATTAGGGGCTTTCCGTTTTGAACTTTCCTTGGAGCTCAGTATTTTCTGTGATTTTATTTTTTATACTGATAAGTTGAGAATGTCCCTTTTGTGTCTACAGCTCCCTGCATAAACCGACAAAGCTATACAAAAATAGCAAAATTAAGTATAACAAAATATGATATTTATGAAAATATATAATGTTATTAACACCAGTGATTTTAGGTGTATGTCAAACATGATTCAATTCGACATAAATCTGTTTTACATTTGATTGGTTCATTATATATGCAAACCGACATTTTTCCTTATCTCCGGTTACTGTCCATACATGATTAGAACAGTAAACAGTCGTATAAACTAAACCGTTTCATTAAGTTCTGTCATGATTTCTTCCTAAAACAAAAGTATTTATGACAACCAGACAACCTTGATGGTTTATCACCCTTTAGGTTAATAGATAAATCACTGTCTTTGAAAGCTCATGAGAATTATTCTCTACAACTCTACTAATAAATCACTGCACCACAACAAGGAAATCATTTGAAAGGTAATCGTTGGTTAGTTGGATAACAATTGTTCCGAAATATTTTTTTAGTATTCATTATCACTTTTTTTAAACAGGTGTTTTATATCTGCAATTTAGTTTACCACATTGAGCTATTCAAACGGAACAAGCAATCTTCGCACAAATATATGAATAACATGTATATACTAACACAAAAAATAAAACAAATGCAGTTCTATTTAAAGATTACACATATATCACACACCCTATATTCTAAACAAGGTAACGTTAAGTATGTGTATGGTTTATATGTGTTTCTGTAAATGGCATTGCACGAAAAAAATTCGGAATGTGTTTCCTCACTTGAAAAAAAATATAACTGAAATATACTGTCTCATATCTAAATAATCGATTTGACACTTATTGTTGCAATGAGACAACTGTCTATCCAAGTCACAATGTGTTAAAATCAACACTTATAGGTCAACCATACGAACATGATCGTGACTCCGGACAGGTGCATATAAATGGAGCGCGTTTGAAACGTTTAATAAAATTGAGAATGTGCCAAAGAGACAACAACCCGACCATAGAAAAAAAACAACAGCAGAAGGTCACCAACAGGTCTTCAATGTAGCGAGAAATTCCCGCACCCGGAGGCGTCCTTCAACTGGCCCCTAAACAAATATATACTAGTTCAGTGATAATGAACGCCATACTAATTTCCAAATTGTACACAAGAAAATAAAATTAAAATAATACAAGACTAACAAAGGCCAGAGGCTCCTGACTTGGGACAGACGCAAAAATGCGGCGGGGTTAAACATGTTTGTGAGATCTCAACCCTCCCCCTATACCTCTAGCCAATGTAGAAAAGTAAACGCATAACAATACGCTCATTAAAATTCAGTTCAAGAGAAGTCCGAGTACGCATTTTCAACATGATCTCAATTAGCGGAAATAAACTGATTTATAATTGCATAGGAACACATCTCAAAATAAGACTATAAAAGAGTCTTAGCCTATGTATAATAACCATCAGCATCTTAAAATATGTAAATTTGACAGTTGCTTTTTTTTATTTAAGCATTATTTCATTTATTTACTTGTTCGTTATTTTTTTGTATTAGTAAACTAGTAAATATGTTCCGTGCGAGTTTTTTGTTAATTCAAAAACACATATATTTGTTCGGCTTAAAACAGTTGATGAACAAAAACCACTATAAGACAGTAAAACAATTTTCGTTATGTTCGTATGCTTAAAATACAGTTATTAAAACGCTTGTCTTAGTATGGCATGTATAGTAATCGCGTAATGCTATCGTAAATAAAGCAAAACTGTTCATAGCATTTGAAAATAAGCGTGTAAAGCGTAATGTTATTAAAATAAATTATTTTAATCCTTATCAGCTCAAATTTTGTTGAAGCGAACACTCGTTTTTTAGAAAATGCAGCATAAAACACGAAAAAGTTTGTTCATTATTTAACGATGTCTTAACTAAATGCTTCATTTTATTTTTGTAACTTATAATAAACCCGACTATTGCCTTTTATTCTTCTACACACCAACCGGTAGCTTTTGAATTATAGTTAAATATTAAATATCTTCACTTGTCATATAAAAGTTTTTTAAACGAGCTTTTTTGAATATTTGTATGTTACTCGTATTTTGAATAACGTTTAACTGATTACCCGATGATAATGAAAATACGTACAGTTTTCAGATACAAGATACAACATAACAGTAAAATTAGGTTCAACCATTGAACATACCTTTTTTTCACTAAATGCATGCATTGAAAAGTCGATTAAAAGTAGTGACATGTATGCATAATGATTATATTCATTTAATTTATTTGTTGTTACAACTTTCTAAATTATGGATTTTAATATGGCTATATCTGAATTGACATGCTCGTACTAAAACGCAAGTACCGGACTGCGGTACTCGTGGTATCTTCCTGGACGCATTATCCTCCAGCAGATGTATCGATCAGATTAACTTCTTTGAGAAAACTGTTATTATTTAGAAAATTATAACACAACGAATAATGTAATTAGAATGAGTAAAACAGACACATTTTACCAGTTTTGTTGTTTGTTTATGTGCTATGACATTCCAACGGGGTTCTTATTTGAATTTGTACAATTGTACAATATGCAGTTTTATGTTTGCTCATTGACGGAGCATAACGATGATCCATAGTTCTACAATCGTTCGTCTCTAGTAAATTGTCGTCGAATTGGCAATTATACCAAGTCTCTCAGTTTATAATCTGTAAAAGATCATCATACAAATCAGTTTACCAATACGAACGGCTAATCATCCAGGAGCTTATTACGTTCAATGTGTTCTAGACGTCCCAAGATAATTCCATAAAGACACAAACACAACCCAGCGTAATTGGAACCACAAAGCAATAAACGAACAGTGCATAACCTTACCGGATATAATCCCAGATGTGTATTTCCTTATTATAATGTTCATTGCATTTGTTTCTGAAGTCAAAATAAGTTATTCGGAGCTGGTGTAATGATGCCAGTCGAAAAAAGTTGATTTATTAGACAAGAGGTCAACGTAAATGGCTTAATGACCACGTGATACCAACGATAAATAAGTTGGATCTACACATGCGAAATTTTTTCTCACATTTATTTAGATCTTCGGTGGAAATCTCGAATAATCTTTAAGAAAAAAAAAACTCTTTGGTATTAAAACAGGCATGGACGTGTCATTATGATAATAAACGTGATTATGAATATATCTTAAGGTGAATAGTGTCGATTACCTGTATCCATGCAAGTCGGAAAGCTTATTTGTTGTGTAATATTAAATAATAGATATCTCCCAAAACATGGCTTACGCAAATTTGTAAATATTTCAGATACTGTGGATTCATTAATCTTCGTTGGATACCAATTTTCGTGGGTTTCGTGGTTACAGGTATACCACGAAATTAAATTTTCCACGAATGACAAATTTGCTATGGGCTTATAGGAAGACTGCATCAAAACCACGAAATTAAATATCCACGAACATCCAAGTTTTCCCTTATCCACGAAAATTGGTACCCACGAAAATAAATGAATCCACAGTACCATAAAACTTTTGTTAATAGAAATCTTTAAAAAGTATATTAACACATTAATTTCTCTTTCGATTTAATTAAAAAGAAACTTATTTGAATAAATTGCCATATTTACAAAAGACTCGAAACAAAACAGTTGGAAAAGCGAAACAAAAACAAACAAATTAAAGTCTTCAACGCTCCTGTTGATCTTAAATTCGTTAAAAAAGACTGAATCTTAATACAATCATTGGGCTTGTTTTTATTTATTTGTTTAACTCAGTACAGTTTAGAATATAATGTAAAGTTAAGTTCAGTTACATGTTGAACAATAAAGTTTGTTTATTTTTTCGTTTTGTTCAGGTAACTTCCGTTGTATGAATAGAGACTGGTCTTATGTACATCCAATATAGTTGTTTAAACAATATGGCATTAACTGCAATAGATTACTCTGAAATTTATCTAAAATACTAAAAATATCGTCAAAATGTATTGTTCAGTCTGTTTACAGCTGAGCCGTAGATGTCAAAATGGCCGTGTCAGTTACAAATAAGGTAGTTAATGCAACAGAAAGGCGAAAGATACCACTGGGACATTTAAACAAATAAGTCAAACATAAACTGGTTTTCGTTTATCTTTTTGTATACATACATTTGTTTTCTCTTTACAATTGTTTTACATTTGTCATTTCTGGGCTTTTTAAAGCTGTCTATGCGGAATGGTCTTTGCTCGTTGTTGAAGATCACATGGTGACATTTAACTGTTAATCTCTGTGTCATTTGATATGCTGTTGAGAGTTGTCTCATTAGAAATCATACCGCACCTTCTTAATATGATATTGACAACACCATGGATACCATCGCTCAAACAGAAAAGGGCCAACAGACAAACAACAGTACACAAAACACAACATAGAACATTAAAACTTAGCAACTCTTACGACAACAAAAACTGGGAGTGAGTACAGGAGCTCCCGGAGGAAGTGGAAGTAAATCAACTGAAAAGGTATAAACAAACATTTTGTTTTCAATTGAAAAATATTCTTTAATACTAGAAGATCGTTTGAAAAATATCGCTTTGAATAGAATAACATTTAAAAAGAAGCAAACGTCATAGCAACCATTATGTAGAGAATTAAAACGACCGTAGTTTAGATCTATTCAAATCTCGTCAATCAATTAATAGGAAACACAATCATAGTTACAAATAAAAACTTGCTGAATAACATGATATCTAAATTAAACCAACCATATTTGTCCACAGGGTAAGTGTTTTTTTCAATGCATGCATCACCTGCCAAACAAATTCAAAGTGTCACAAATTCATGAAAACCGTCCTCTACATCTATTGATTTGGAACAAAAGTTAACGAATTGTACGTATGCGAAGTTTTGTCTTTCATTACTCATGCTTATTCAGGGTGTTTGTAGGAAAAACATGTAAATGTGGAATAAAATAAACTAAAATAATTGTTAAATAATTGTTTCTGTATTGTTTATGTGAAACTACAAACAAACAACATACTAATGTTTATCATACTTGTAGTTTGCAGTCTTGATGAAATGCATTGTTGCCCATATCAATGTGTTCACTTTTATTGACAAACGTAAGCCAAAGCAAATAGTAAAAATTGTCTAAGCGTCGTTTTAGAATATCTATAGTACGGGGATATGGAATTATATAATTCACAGAAAGTTCAAATGTCCGACAGAAATCGGTTACATTGAATATTTTGAAAAATGGTCAACTGATATTGGCTGCAGATGGATCGTATGAGGTTTTTTTTAACTCACAGAAATAGTTTGAACAGTATGTTGTTATTAGTTAGTCATAATCAAACGGTCACTCAATCCTGATTTTAGTTTGACGATCATGCAAAAACGGTAAATTCATTTGTGTTAATTTTATGATATATATTCAGTTCAAAATACACAGATATGTTTAGACTTAAATAGAACCATTACAATACGCCACTGTTCTTAGTTTCACCAATGGAAGAAAGGAACTTCAAATATTAAACATTGAAATCATGTATTGCATACCTCAAACGGTCGAAACTGGTTTTTACTAAATTAGTATTAATATTTCTGCTTCGACACCTCTTCACGTAAGCTTAGCTCTTAATTTCATTGGTTATTGCATGCATTGAGAATCTGATGTATTATTTAAATGATTGTATTTTACAGTATTATCAAATATGCATCGGCTATTTAAACGGTACTTCACAGTATATATGTTTGTTTTACATTAACATATTAATAAATGCTATTCTCAGCTATATTTTTAGAAATTTAAGGTGTTTCGTATTAGATTAGAAAAAATCTACTTCTTTGGGATGCATTATTTCTGTTATTATCTTCATCAACCGTATTATAATATATATTATTGTCATACCAGGTACAAGTTGAATATCATATAGTCATACCAGGTACTTGAAGAATATCCTATTGTCATACCAGATACTGGTTGAATATCCTATTGTCATACAAGGTACTTGTTAAATATCCTATTATCATACCAGGTACTGTACTTGTTGAATGTCCTTTAGTTATACTAAGTACGTGTTGAATGCCCTAAAGATATAGTAGGTACTTGTTGAATGTTCTACTGTTATAGGAGGTATCTGCCGAATATTCTATAGACATACCAAGTACTTGATGAAGATCCTATTGTCATACGAGGTACTTGTTGCATATCATATAGTCATACCAGGTACTTGATGAATATTCCTATAGTCATAATCAGGTTCTTGATGAATATAATTATGTCATATCAAGTACTTGATGAAGTCCTATAGTCATAGCAGGTACTTGATAAATATTATTATGTCATGCCAAGTACTTGATGAAGTCCTATAGATATACCAGGTACTTGTTGAATGTCATATAGTTATACCAGGTACTTGATGAATATTATTATGTCAAACCAGGTACTTGATGAATGTCCTTTAGATGTACCAGGTACTTGATGGATATCTTATATATATATAGCAGGTAATTGTTGAATGTCCTACTGTTATAGAAGGCACTTAAAATAAATACTTCCACAAAATTGTAAATGGTAGTACTTGTTCTTATTGGTATTGTTTGTTCTCACTGAAAATCAAATCATGTGTAAAAATATAACATCAAAACTTGCTGATGTTAAACACAGATCTTTACACTATTAACACTTAACTAGTTCAAGTCAGAATGAAAGAACCATGTGCTTGAAATATATATTGTGAAATGTTAGTTCTTTTTACGTGACTGTGTATTTGATAATGTCATAAGTACCTATAATAAGCAATCAGTCTTACATCATGTACATACTAATTAAGCAGAATTATTGCTGTAAAAAATAAAATATTGTGATTAGCGTTTGACAAATATCCAATCCCTAATTCGGATATATTATTATATTGTTGTTTAATACATTTTAAATCGACGGAAAACTATTATCACTAAATTTATCAGAGTATGTATGATTAGTGATCAATACTTCCTTGTCAAACACAGATTCGAGAAATTCAATGACGAGTGCTGCTAGTGGATAACAAATCTTGTCTATGGATAGAGTATTAACCAATACTAGCTAGGATCTGCAGAAGTTAGCATTGTTTGGAATGTCTATTGATGGTGTTGGATCAGAGGATTAATTGATCGAGATAAATCCGTAAATAAATTGAAAGGCGGGTTATGATATAAGGACGATACAAATAAGATAATATAACGTTTAGTGATTGGATATTAAATTTGTTATATGTAACTATTTTAACAAATCAAACTCAATAATGTATGAGCTTAAATCTACTTTATAAATGTAACAGGATACTAGAGTCAACAAATATGATTTAAAACGTCAGAAGGAATGAACATTGTAAAATTGTTTTGCGTTCACAATTTTTCGAACATTCGGGATAGTTTGTGTTAGCGCCAGACTCGTATTTAGAAAAATTAGCTTAAAAAATATTCAGATATACATATTGGAATACAAGTAATTTTAAAAGAATAGAGAGTGAATATTTTGGCATACACTCACAAAGGTAAGGAGATTGTTTTAAGTTTCAATTGAATATGGGAAATTTGAAAACAGAATAAGGACAATGTTTAGTGCCGATCACGCAGGTGTGTTTTTATTACAAGCATAATTGATATATTTTCATATTCGAATAGATTAACATATCTGGAGAATTAAGGTGACGACATTGTTGACATAAGCTTATGCTTATAACTATAAAAAAAATCAGTCGAGTTGAAATAATAGTTTCCGGAATTTTTTTCAGTGTGACAAAACGACACGACAACTTGTGATGGATACGACTTCACACATATATAATGGCAAATAGTTCCGGAAATGAAACATTTAACAACAGTTATCTCTTCTCTGATTTTATTCAAAATTATAGGCCACAAGGCAACGAGATTCAGGAAAAGTATATCCTCCCACTGTTCCTCTTAGTTGGAACATTTGCAAATGTTAGTACTCTAATAATATTTTGTAGGGAAAAGCAAAGGCGAATATCAGTTAGCATTTACGTGATTGCTTATTGCATTGGAAACCTCGCAACATTATTTTTTCTGTATGGCATGCATCTTCTGACAACTGTTAGTGCTTTCCCTGAATTGTCAAACTTAAATAGCTCCGTTTGCTCGATACTAGCTTTTATTCATAAAATGGTTCAGTACAGCTCAGTTTGGTTTGTTGTTGGAATGACAATAGACAGATACATAGCAGTGTGTCATCCGTCAAGTGCTTTAACAATGTGTACTGTCTTCATGGCGAAGGTTGCAGTGGGTATTATTATGATCGGCTTACTAGTGACCAGTGTCCACGCTATGTGGGTTTATGATATAAATCACAAAACTGGTATCTGTGACATGTTTACACCAGAAAACAACCTTCAAATCGTACATCTAAAAATTTGGAACATTCTGTCAGCAGCAGCATATGTTTACTTGCCTCTCATCATTTTACTGATTCTCAACACACTTCTAACTTGTGGATTGTGCTTTCAACATAGTTCGTCATCAACATCTACGCAGGATAACGGTTCAACAGAATATACCAATGCTGTCGTAGCAATATCTATGCTGTATTTTGCTTTAGTTTTACCCATCACACTGTACAATATTGTAATGATATCTTCCGGTTTAAGAATGACGGCTGACATGTACAATACATTGGTGATATTTGACCATATACAACGCATAAACTTAGTAAATGTATTTTTTGTATGTGTGTTATTCTCACGTTCGTTTCGACAAGAAATTTATAATATGTATAGAGTAATTAGAGATAAACGTAAGCAAACGTTAGAAATGAATAGTTTATCTAATAAAGCCTTATTTACCAATGAAACTACCACTACCACAGTGAATGAGGAGGATACCTTAATATAAAGAAAAACTGGGGAATATAGTTACTGTTCTGGAACACTTGAGCTTACTTTAAGAAAAATGAAAACTACAAGAATTTCAAATGTATCATATGCGAGAATCTGTCTTTCATTAAAGTAATGGAATTTGTTTTTGTATTGAATACTTCAGATAATCTTGTAATCAACAAAGTGAAAGGTATTTTCTCTTCATTATATATATTAATTATTGCTATTCAGTAATTTATATCATAAATGTTTATCAAAACAAGGAGATGTCTGCGATATTAAACTCAAACTCATTGATGTTTTGATATTCCGTATATTAACAGTTAAATGTTAAATATCAGATGAAACACTATTTTGGTGTTTTTTTTCAAGCTCAGACGGCTATAACCATATTATATATTCGGCCGATATCAATGAGTTTTATTTAAGACGAAACGTGTCGAATTTATAAGCCACGTGTTTGCATCAGTTTGTATAAGACAGACACGCTCAGCTAGATTGTTAATGAGTCGGTTAAAATGATAACGATAGGAAGAAAGACATGTTAACCTACCCGGAAATTATTCTCTTAATTCGAACTGACTTTTGTTTTTTGTTTGCTGCTACCTTGAAATGCCGCTTGTTTAGGTACAAGAAGCAAATGCCTTTTTTGATAAATGGGATGTCCACTCATGTTAAACGAAAGTGATGCTCTTTGCAATCAACGTGTTAAAATTACATTTAGAGAGTGGTGTTGGTGGTCTTTTTTATGGCATCAGTTATTTCTTAACGAAAAACACACTCTTCCTGGTGGACATGTATATCCTCCATCCCGGTCTATCCTTTTTGGTACTTACTTAATATATATAATTTATAAACTGAATACGGTACCTTTGTATGTTCGTATTTAACCTAAGCCCGTGTTATCTCGACTAAAATTAATTCTGCTCGTTTAATTTTCATAAAATGTTTACAAAATATTTACTTTGACCCATTGACAGAAATATCAAAACTTCAATAAACTTGAACCGGACACATTATCGAAAATAAATTGGTTGGCTATATAACAGTTTGACTAAACACTTTGAAGAAGCTTCGCATTTTTTTAACAATCGAACATGATTAAAAAGTTCAGCTGATTTTACAAAGTTATCTCCCTGCAGTGTTACCTTAAAGTTTCCATAAATCATTTACAAATAAGTTTGTATAATCGATTTCAGAATTGTTAATTTTACTAAATGGTTACTAGTTGTTCTTACATTTATTGTATTTCCTAAACCATCAGCTACATATTAAGTAAATTCATCAATCAGAAACGTTCAATATGCATATTCTCATGAAAACAATGTTGTCACTAGCCTTGAGTCGTGGATTGTCTTTTTAATTATGATCTATTGTTTCCTACTTAACATGGTTGGTTTGTTTTCATATTAATTGTAAAGAGTCATTTGAATACATGCACATAGTATGACCTTGTGTTTTACAATTGAATTCCGCATTACTTTTTATTGCCATTGGTTTACAAGTAATATCAAATTCTCCTCTTATCTGTCTCATTACCCATCCATTAAATTGCAAACTGAAGTTGATTTCCTATGCAAGGTTAAAACTATGCTGACTTGATCATATTACTCTTAAATTCATTGATTCCAGGAAGTTTGAATTGTCTGATAACATCATATACTGTGGAATCTTTATTTTTCGTTGGAAAGCCTTTCTGTGGATTTCGAAGTTAAAGGTGTGCAACGAATTAAAATGTCAAATTTTTGACAGGTTTGCAACGACGTTAACTGACCATTTTTTAACAGGTTACGTTAATACCACAAAAATAAATATCCATTAAAATTAGTTTTTTCCTCAATCCATGATATGTAAGATCTGGATAATAAATATAATGTTATGAGTTCAAACAGTTTATTGAATCTATAGACTGCCATCGTTAAATCGAACATCGTTCTCACTTTACAGGTATATGTCTTTGTTTCATAATATCTTCCTACCCAAACACGATATTACAAACATTATCCTTTTAGAATAGTCATTATATCTTCGGGATGCATCGGTCCTTAGCGATCCTGCAATACATCATAAAAATCGTTCCCCTTCCTTTCCTTAGTTTGATATATGATGGTATAACTCACCAGCTCCATAAACTGCATACTTTTGTTTAGACTTTTCAACATGTTCTCTTATTTGAGCGTCATTAACGAGTCTTCTATAGACAAAAACGCGCGCCAGGTGCACACATTTTAATCCTGGTTTATATGGTAACGTTATGTTAATGTTTTGAAATTACTCTAGGGCAAGCTTTCATGTGATACTAGATGAAATGAAAAATTAAAATCAAAAGACCTATCAATAAAGGCAACAGTAGTATACCGCTGTTCAAAACTCATAAATCCATGGAGAAAAAACAAAATCCGGGTAACAAACTAAAACCGAGGGAAACGCATTAAATATAAGAGGAGAACAACGACATAACACCGAAACGTAACACACACAGAAACGGACTAAGCATCAGACAAAACACCACGAGAATAACAAATATAACATGAAATACTATCAATAATTGTTTTTTTTTTAAATCTTTTTTAAGATCACATCTTTATTTCAAACAAGGATAAAAAAAAAGATTGGTCTGTGTTTTAGGTATAAGCTTTTAGGCAAGCTGACAACTGATGAGTTCACCTACAATTAATTGAAATTGATCTTTGATAGTCAATTTAAATTATTTCCATTACTTTTTATTAAAATGTATCGTCATTTACATTTTTTTATGTAAAATTGTTGACCCATACACATTAATTGAATAAATCATTATCGATTTTTATTTGAAACTTTCGAGCCGTTATATTTCATTGTATCTACGATGAAATATTGATAAATTAATAAAAAATCAATTTTCAAAAATATAAATTAATGTATTGAAATGGATCATTTCTTTTAGAAGAATTTATCAAATCGACATTCGTTGGAAATCTATTAAGTATACGCTTGTTGTTAAATATGATACAAAAGAAATAATATATAAAACTGTAGCTGAAACATATGAATCGACAGAAGCTATGGCTTTATTTTATTGCACTGTACATTTCAGTTTCATTAGTCACTAATTTTGTAGTATAAGCCGCCAATTGAAATTGTAAATAAAAGAAATACATATGAATTATTTCACATCTTTCTTATGGGGGAAACTACGACACAAAACCAATACAGTATGAGAGGGAAGAAACAAACATCCGTTACATTTTATAATACATCTTATACATTATTGCATATACAATTATATAGAACAAAACGTAAAGTATTCAAGTCGGCGGTTAACGAAAACTTAAAACAAACACAAGATAGTGAAATATGGAATGGTGTAATCAATAATATCACATTTATTCCAAAACTTCTGGAGTAACTCAGATCACTTTATGTTTTACGTAAGGTTCGCATTGCTCCATGTTAACTTTTATATGTAATATTATTTATTTCCCATTTGGTATCTTCGGCTTTGTTTACCTTGGAAAACAACGAGTTCAACAAGAAATTAGTCAGAAAGTATACAGATATATATATTATTAGTATGTATTATAGATATACAACTCGTCTAAACATCAACCCAACAATGTAAGATCTGTAAATTTGATTTCTTATTTTTTTTTCTTCCCTCGCCGGATTTCGAACCCATGAATACTTTCATTTTATTTGAAAGAAAAAAAACCACTCTTATCTAATGTAAACGTTTAAGTTTTATCAACGTTGATTCTTATTCAATGATGTCTTCCGTTCTGAACAACGGACACAGAAGTGCGAAATATACAAAGCTGAAATTTATACTTGTAAGTCAAAACCAAACTCATATCTCCGAGGCAAACAAGAAAACAATATGTATCAAAACACAACAAAGAAAACTAAAGAATGAGCAACACGAACCATACCAAATTACCGGAGGTCATCTGAATTGCTCCTGAAGGTAAGACAGCTCCTGACTTAACTTTTTATTCCTATCTTTGGACATTTTAATTTTAATTTGATATGTTTTACGAATCAATTCAGCTTTTTTTTTTATTATGAACTATGTACTGTAAACAGAAGGTATCTATAATACTAAAATTACGAGGTCCAATTTGTCAGCCGTCATCACGTAAAAACGACGAATCACAGAATTCAACTTTATATATAACTAATATAGTACAAAGGTGTAGATTAAAAATTACACAACTCCAGGCCCTTTTGTTTTCCACGTAATTAATATTGCCAATAATTAAAAAGTTCCGGGTCGAGTCCGCTACCGATACCAATAGTATATTCGCCTGTTACCTATTACCTTATATGTACGTTCCGCATCTGACAGGCGCACCACCAAACGTTGTATTCAGGATTAATATGCTATATACACGGGTCATAATCACAGGGTTGACACTACTAAATTGTCAAATTGTTACCTATTGTAATATTTTAATCAGTAAGACTTTCTAAGATAACAAGACGACTACTAAATATCTGGACTAAAAATAAGGCGTTTAGGTACAGTTTTCAATTTGTTAGTGGGTATGACGTAAAACAGCAAAGCAAAGAATTCAACTTTATTTATAACTTATATAGGACAATGCTGTTGATTAAAAAATACTCCATTCCAGGACCTTTTGTTTTCCAAATAATTAATATTACCAATAACTGATAAGTTCATGTTCAACGGGTTCAAACAGAAAGACTTGAAAGCAGAGAAAAACTGTGTATCTTATAATCGACATGACTTTATCAGATGACAATACTAATACTAAAATAAGGCTTGCGCATAGTTATATACTTTAATTCAGTCACGGACCCGTGATATCACGGGTGTGTTCTAGTAAAATCAGAAAAAAATGTATTTTACGATTGACGGATGGCTGTTTGAAGACTAGTGGCAACTACAACTTACATATTCTTATAATTTTTTGTAAATGTAACGCATTTATAAAGCAGAAATTTGATATTATAACTGCATAATACTACATTCCACCGTTAAGTATGCTTTTATCAGACACGTTTTTTGACTACGACAAGTATTTGCATTTGCTTATCAAGGTCGCGCATGTTTCTAGCTTAAGTCTTTAGTTCAAACCAGCTAAGAGTCTTCCTGAGCATAACAAAGATAATTTAAATTTGCGAAAAATACTTCAAAATGTTCATGTTCATGATGTTTAACAAATCCCAAGATACTCTGTGTAACAGAATGATATTGATAGATATATTCACTGTGAAAACAACGAAGTTAACCTCAGAATAAAGAACGTGACAGGACTCTTTGGTGTAATAGTCAATATCACTACATCGCTACAAATTATACAAATCATTCAACATGGTTTGTATGCATTATGTATTGTTTTTATTTGATATGCATACAGACATGTAAGGTGTAGGTTAACGTAAACGTTTCCAACTGGGGGGGGGGGGGGGGGGGGGGCGGATACGTTTGTTAAAGGTTTTTTGTTAATAATTAGGGATGTTGATTAACAGTTCTTCACGGTGAATAATATTGTTAACCATCACTAAATATCACTATTTTTGTTCCTGTCCACATTTGGAACAACCAACACGTTTCCACAGTGTGATCAAAGAAAACAAGTGCAATAGCTCACGGTGATGTTAGGCAACCAACGTTTTTAAAAAGTCGAAATTTATTTTCAAAGGTTTATTGTTATTTTTTTAATTCGTTCTTCTTGTCGACATGATTTTAATACCACACACATTTATTAAACTATGTATTTATCCCAAAATAATTATTTCACTATCGAAAGCAAATCTCGTACTTTAATTCGACTTAAATAGATGAGGAGTGAGCGTCAATTAATCACAGCGGGTGCCATATATGCAACAGGATTTGCTTACCCTTCCGGAGCACCTGAGATCACCTCCAGTGCTTGGTGGGGTTCGTGTTGCTCAGTATTTAGTATTTTATGTTGTGTAGTATGTGCTATTGTTTGTTTGATGGCCTTTTTCTTATTTAACCATGGCTGTAAATATTGGCTGAAATCATTAGAAAAACAGATTTCATGACCAGATCTCTTGCAATACGATAAGTATCCACTTTTGACTGGTACATTTTATTTTCTTAAAACGCTCGGAAAACCTCACGTTTTTAAATTTGAAATCTCGAGTGGAAACATGTCGTATCACACTTAATGCAGTGGTATAATCGATATGTATCTGTCGTTATAATTTTATCAATTATGTTGTTACATGCTGTTCATAGTGAAATTGCACGTTACGATAACAGATCTGTGTTAACTTCTAATGTTTTACAAACTGAATTAAAACGGCATATTACTATGACAATTTTAAAGTAGTTTCGTATTGGAAAAATCGAATGATAGAATTATTCATTATAGATTATTGTGTGTGTTGTGACTGAAACAAAATGCCGAACAAAGGATCCGAACTCTAAGGAAAATAGTAAAATATAGTCAGTAGCTAATCAAACATTATGTTTGTTATTGTACTGGAAAATATTACATTAGCTTTCCTTACTTAAACGAAACTCAAACAAATCTATCAAAATAGTATCGTTTTGACACTTCTCATCATTTTTTGAGCAGCATACTTACCAAAAAGTATTATTTTTTACAGATTAATAAAAAAAATGTAATAAATCAGATTCACCATCAATTTGGTGACTGGTATATACTTTCCGACTATGAGTAGCATATCTCAAATGCAAGACCAATATGTATTTTGTTCTGCATTTAACAAATAAATTAGAAACGTTTCCATATGATATATTGGTTACATAAAAAAATAGTCAATAATAAATGAGTTTTTGTTTGTAAATGCATTAACAGATCATGTTGAATACAATAAGGACATCATGATTATAGTACCTCTGTCAAAATATGTGTGTGTTGGAAGAAATCTAGAATGTCTATGCTATTATCTAATGTTGAAAGTAAATTCTTGTAAAACCAATATGTTTGTTTAGGGATTTCAAAAAGGAAAAATAAAGGCAACAGTAGTATACCGCTGTTCGAAATTCATAAATCGATTGAGAAAAAAACAAATCCGGGTTACAAACTAGAAATGAGGGAAACAAATAAAATAGTCCCTTATCAAATGGCAACAATGTTAAAAGCTCAAACAAATCATGCGACATATTACTTGTAAACAAATTGTAAACGTATATAAAACATGCCCTGTTATCCGGTTTATCATTTGTTACGCCAGGCAAATTTTCTATTTACATCAGAGTCACCAGTGACACTCAAATCAAAATATTTGAAAAGCCAAAGTCATAACAAGGGTTAAAAAAAGTATAACCCTAAAAATACTGAACTCCGAGGTAAATTCAATCGGAAAGTCCCTAACAACATGGCAAAATCAAATAACAAAACACATAAAAAACGAATGGACATCAACTGTCATATTCCTGACTTGGTACAGGCATTTTCAAATCTAGAAAAGGGTGGATTGAACCTGGTTTCATAGCGCTTAACCTCTCACTTGTACGACAGTCTAATCAAATTCCGTTATATTTACAACGATGCGTGAACAAAACAGACATAATAAATATAATAGTCAACATATGGGTACAGCAGTCATCATTGTGCTACAATTTTAAAAGGAACAATTTTGCAAAAAAGGACAAAAGCATCTATCAAACATTGCTTCGCGTGTCTGACGTCAGAAAATGTATACGTCACATAGGAAGAAATGTTGTCGTTCAATGTTTATACAAAATGATTTTTATAATTTCACATGGGGAATGTTGGCTTACAGGGTTAAAAAATCAAAAGTATGTTCGAATTGATTTCAGAAATAGACCGATATTTCAAATTGTCCAGACGTTCTTTAGTTAATACTACTACGCGATCAAAATAATTTTGTCGTTTAACAGTAAAAATAATATAAATAATAGAACAAAGTCAAATGAAAGAACAATATAACACGTTGTTAAGATGATATACTATGTCAGTACGCAGAATCTATACATTAAGACCATCATGTATTATTTGTGAAGTTGATACGGAATAAAAGCTTGAAAACTATTTTTGTTTCCTTATTTGTCCTAATTACGACTAAGGCAATATTTGGGTTGAGCTATCGTATTTTTCGAATAGTGTAAGAACTTTGTAAACAGAAGCATCTATGAATGTTACCATTTCATAGATAATGTCTGACAATAGAGAAATACAAATATCATTATTATATGTTCTTATATGTTAAAATTGTATGAATTTGACCATGTCATTGAAAATGTATGGCTATAGAGAAAGTAAAATATCATTATCATATGTCCTCTAATAGAATGGTTTGACTTTGACCATTGCATTGATATTGGATCTCTATAGAGTAAATAAATATCATTAGTGTATGTCCTCTGTTACAATGTGTTTACCTTGTAAAATAACATATGTAATCTAGTTGCTGTTATCGAATGACGAAATTGAATTCGGATTAAGTTAGGATTATTCCTGAGTCTCTTACATTACACCTACATATTATATTATTTTATTTCAGACTTCATAACTGGTAGGTTTGTATTCTGATATTTGATTGTAATTAAGACTACTATTCGACAGAAGAGTACAGTCAATGGTTTTTTTTGTCAAAATGTTATAATACAGCATACAGAAGTTCTTGACCATTTAATATGATGTAAGAATTAATTGTTTTTCTCGAAAATGAAATCTAGTCCTCGTCATATCTTACGTAATCTACAGTTTCTTTTCGATCACATACGCTGTAAATAAACTCATCATAGATACCATGATACAACTTAAGCTACTTAAACAATACTGACGATAATGTTTTATAAATGAGTGTTGATATACATGATTAATATAGAAAACAATGTAGCAAATAATAACAGTGAATAACACGAAATACGTCGTATACGTACACGAGACGGCAACACAACGGTACAATATACCAGAAACAGGTCCTTGCAATGTTTTAATTAACTAGAATTTTTTTTCAATAATGAAACAAAAGCATTTTCAATTAACGAAGTTACTAATATGGTATATAGATTAAGTTTTTAAAAACACGGAAACGTAAAATTACGTAGGGAAAGCAATACAAAACTTAATAAGATACCATGTTCATACCGTATTTATTTTAAGTTAAAACATATAGATACTTATATGGTATATTGATTAAGTTTTAAATAAAATGCACAAACTTAAAAATCACGCAAGGAGAGAGGTTCAAAACTTGATAAGATTCCATGGTTATATTATGTAATAATGTGTTTTTTAAGTTAAAAAAAACCAGCGTCATGTTTTTTTTCAAGGGAAGGTCGATGGAACAGATTTACCCAATATTCCATTTCTAAAGGCGAATAATCCATCATTACTGGTGCTTGGCGCTGTGTCAATTTCCTCGAAATTTTTCTAAACCCCCATCTTCGCAAATAGAATAGTGAAATAGTGTCCATTAGAAATTTGTATGTGGGTCGTTTATCATGTTTATGGCTTTTAATCATCTATATCGTACATGAAGAGCTTTCTAAGTTAAAAATGAAAGCAGCTGTGCAATGTTAGGGGAGTTTGGATATTTTACCCGTATAACAAAAATGAATTGTTTATTCGAAGATTGTGTTTCGATACTAACTGGTTTCCTTTTATCATAAGAACTGTTTGAAAAATGTAAATCTGGCAATTTTGTTTTCCTCTCAAAGATTAATAATATTAACATTTTTAAACCATTGAGAATTGCAAAAAAAAAATGACGTAATATTAGTAAATGCTGCAAAAGGTTTCTTCTAAATAACATTGAAGAAGTTTGAATCATGTTAGTATAAGTGAGTTAATGACTATAGACACATAAAAGTCAATTTCACATATGAATTTCTACCAGTTTCGCAGTGTCATGTATTGTTAGTCTAGTAACTAATTAAATCTATAAACCGCTGACAACTTTGATTACAGCCTTTAATGTTTGGTTAGGTTTGTGGGATATCGAGAAATACACATGACAGAGTATTGCATCTTGCAGTGACTGTACAATATGTGCATACTTTTTGTTTATCAACAATACTTAAGGCGATCGTATTTGAATGTGTGATTCAAAATAAATATTTTTTTATTACTATTTAGACATTGCTAATATCAAAGATCAATAAAATCACAGAAGCTAATATATCATATAAAATGAAACAATGTCTTGCAATATATAGAGATTAATACATGGTCTTTTCCATATCAGCCTGGGTAACATCCCGAGACGGAGTCGAGGTGCTGATATGGGTCGAGGGATACCCAGGCTGATATGGAAAAAGCCATGTATTAATCGCTTTATCATATACTTCCGACAATAGTTTCATGTAAGGCAAATAAACAAATGCAATAACTAAAACAGTCAAAAACTTCATAAAGAAGTTAAATTATGAATCAAATAGACTATAATTGTCCAACAACAGCATCACTACCTCCATATATATGTATTGAAACATTTCCTATAGAGGCATTTTGAAACATTGGAAATTTTGAAGAGTTTTATGATCATTATTACTCCATGTTTGTTGTACTATATAATGATTCTTAATAGTCAATGGCATTTGTTAGCAAGTACTAAACTATCCCAACAAAAGTTCCCATATCTTTTGACGTCGTCATAAAAAATATATGGCGTCACAATGGAAAAAAACAATCGATACCGGAAACACCGGAAGTAACTTGCACGATAAGCACTGTTATGGGTTTTTATGGTTTATCAGCCCGGGTGGGCAATTATGGCTTGTGTACTTCCGCAATTACACATATGCAAAAGCTATCATATCAATGCTAAGAACATGATAAAAGAGGGACGAAAGATACCAAAGGGACAGTCAAACTCATAAATCTAAAACAAACTGACAACGCCATGGCTAAAAATGAAAAAAGACAAACAGAAAAACAATAGTACACATGACACAACATAGAAAACTAAAGAATAAACAACACGAACCCCACCAAAAACTAGGGGTGATCTCAGGTGCTCCGGAAGGGTAAGCATCCTGCTCCATATGTGGCACCCGTCGTGTTGCTTATGTGATTACAAATCCGGTAAATAGTCTAATTCGGTAGGTCACATTCATGATAACTCTTGTTTATAATTTGATTAGGAAATCAACTATACCCAGGACAAAAAAAATAACTCTTCAGAATTTGAAACTCAAATATGGCAATTTTCCGAAGTCTATCGAGAAATGACAAGATTTGTCGAATTTAAATAGTGAACTGTTAAAATGATATATCTCGATATTGATGCGCTATCGATTACGTCAACAGAATAAATAGGAAACACTGGCATGTTTCTGTCCTGTAACCGGCATTTTTCGAAGAAATAAATGATTGAACCCTCATTTTTGTAAGCTTTATTAAGGTCCCAATAGTGTTGCAATTGTTATAGTTTCGTTATATTGACACACGAATGTGAAAAACCCTTATATAAATGTTTTGTTAGCGTGACAATATATGGATCCACCAGCACAAATTGTGTAAATACATGTTGGATATTTAGCATCACCGAAAATGCCAAATGAAATACGTGTCTTATGTAGTGTGTATGGTTAGTAATGAATAATCACAGATACACTTGAAAAATGATTACATGTTATTGTGGAAGGCCTTACGATGATCTATAGTTGTTTATCTCTATGTCATTTGGTCTCTTGTGAATAATTGTCTCATTGTCAATTATACCACATATTCTACGCATACGCAGTTGAAGTTGAAATTTTGCTACTAAGGCGAGGAACATTACAAATGTTTATAATAGATTGTGGTACAAAGATTAACCATATAAATACATAGATAAAATTGGGAATGGAAATGGGGAATGTGTCAAAGAGACAACAACCCGACCAAATAAAAAACAACAGCAGAGGGTCACCAACATGTCTTCAATGTAGCGAGAAATACCGCACCCGGAGGCGTCCTTCAGCTGGCCCCTAAACAAATATATACTAGTCCAGTGATAATGAACTCCATACTAATTTCCAAATTTTACACAAGAAACTAAAATTAAAATAATACAAGACTAACAAAGGCCAGAGGCTCCTGACTTGGGACAGGCGCAAAAATGCGGCGGGGTTAAACATGTTTGTGAGATATCAACCCTCCCCCTATACCTCTAACCAATGTAGAAAAGTAAATTATAACAATACGCACATTAAAATTCAGTTCATGAGAAGTAAAACCTGTCGATAAACTATATCGCTGAGAGGTACATACATGTTGTCGAAGAGATAAGAGTTAATCATCCAATTATATACATGTTTATGCACCCAATAGATAACAAAAACATTATTAGCTTGTCATATGATATCATGCTAAACCTATGTTTTCAAAAATCTATATAAAATTGGCTCGTATGATATGGTAATGTGAATTATAGAAAGAAACGCATATTCTTTGATGAAAAAATTGGTTTCAATAAACTATCAAGCAAAATGTTTAAATCAAAAACATTATACAAACCAGAGGGAAAGAAATTTAAAATATGAATTTATTTTTTTAATTCCTATTACCGACTAGCTTCTTGGGGCTTAGACATTCCAATAAAAAAGTAGCGATTCATTTCTCACAGAGAGCAAATAATATTTACGGGCGCATTGGGATAATAAATACATGATAGTCACATTTTGTGCATATAAAACTGTCAAGACAGAATGAATTATTATATAATTTAAAACAGCTTACAGAAAGGTATTAATTATATATCACCCTTATTTATCAAAAGATCGTTAGATAAGTTCGTTTTCAATCAGTTTTCTTATTATGATAAGTGAACAAGAGGCTGTCGATTTTCTTAGGATATTCAATAAAATCAATGACAAACTGACAATGACATGGTAGACAATGAAAAGATAGCCAATTTACACATCACAACATAGCAAAATCTAAAGAATGTAGAAAACGAAGACCCACCAAATCCTTCGATGGTTACCGGGGCTCGGGAGTGTAATTCATTCGTGCGTCACACGTGAAAAAGGTCAAGTTTAGATGTCACATTCGAGAAAGAGATGACCATGTTATTTTCTTACTCTCAACCTCGTTCATTTAATATTTCCTTCGGAATATTGTAGATGGAAAATGTAACTATGAGAGCTATTTCGTCTGCCCTTGCAACCAGAAAATATATATGAAGTGTTTAAGTACGTGAACATTGGGGTAAATATATCAAATATATCTGCGAAAGCAAGTAAGCAATAAGTTCCCATGCAAATTATCAGAAGATAAACAAAACAGAAATATAAAATCAGAATGTCCATTCACGATCAAATTCAACGTGATATATTGATTTTCTCGGATTCTTCGGACCGGAAATTATCTAAGTAGCATGATTAAGGTAACAAACGTGACAGTACCGGGATGTTTGATTGTTTTTGTGCATTCAACACAGCATCAAACAATGTAGGTCATTACAGTTAATATCATTAAAAAAAAATTAAATCTTCATTTTTCCTTGTTGCTATAACAGTTTAAGGAAAACTAAGCAAGTCCTTCAAAAAACATATGTAACCAATTTAAAAAAAAACCAACACAGATCATGCAAACTGAGCAGGACGTTAATATATAATATGCAAAGATTAAGAAACAGAAGGGAAACGTCAAGTTTCAACTATATAAACTGAACAGGAACATTGTTCACTTTCGCATTTTACAACAAATGTGTGTATACAAATGTATACGATGTTTTGAATCATCCACTAGTTAATAGAAAATAGTCTGTAAGGTTCATTTGATATCTCAACCGTTGCAAAGCCATTTTAGACATTAAATACATATTATATCTAATTCACAATCTATACATTTGTAACCAATACTAAGTAAACAGAGCAGAGAAAGTAGCATATAATTTATTGTCATGGACAATGGCATGATTCATGAACTGCATTTACAGTATCTGGTATTTTTAACGAGTTTAATAAAGGCGACAGTAGTATACCGCTGCTTAATAGTCATAAACCGATTAAGCAAAAACAAATCCAGGTCACAAACCAAAACCGAGGGAAAGACATCAATGATAAGAGGAAAAACAACGGAACAACAGACACTCTAAAACTGCTACAAAAACAAACGCCAACATACATAGAAACAGACTATTGTATAACAGCTGGCATATTCCTAACTTGGAACAGGAAATTAAAAAAAAACCGGTGGGTTGAACCTGGTTTTATGGCTAGTCAAACCTCACATTTATATGGCATTATTAGAAATCTACTGGCAGAAAATCATAAAGAATTTCGGCTACAAATCAAAACAAGAAGTTAATAAAAAATCAATTGTGTAAAAACGTAGTTGAACTAGCGTACTAAATATAAATAAGAACCTTTGCTCAAACCAAACAGCAAGCTATAAATGGCCCTAACATGACTAGTGTAAAGCAATTGAATCAGGAAACCAACGGTATAATCTATATAAAAAAAGAGAAACGAGAAACACTTATGAACCACATAACCAAACGACAACCACTGGCCAACAGTGTTCTGACTATTGACAGGTGAACACAAATACAGCAGGTTTAAACTTTTAACCTTAAAATGGAATAGTAGTGTAATATTACAACATAGACGGACACATTTCTCGTTGTGTTGAAGACCCATTGGTGGCTGTCAGCTGTTTGTTGCTGTTTGGTCGGGTTTTTGTCTCATTTTTGTCCCCATTTCCTTTCTTAATTTTACACTCTAAAATATCAAATGAAATGGCTTAACTCAATCAAAAGACATATTTACAAAAACAAGTAAAAACATACAATGAACGAATACATTTGATTTATGACGCAATGTAAATACAAAAGTAATTTAAACAAGGGTGAGATGTAAATTAATATATCAGAAAGACAACTATACCCTTGGATAAAATAACCTACACAGGTGAATATAATAATTTTGTTGTAAGAAGTACTTGGAATACAGAAACATATTTTACAAAATAAATGCATTTGTTATTTATAGTACGAAAACAAAAGTGAAAATGTATCCTTATACTAAATACTTGTCAAAAATAGTGAGACGAGAATATCACAAAATAGGAAAACAGTAAATAACAAAAATGCATTACAAATTGTGTCAATAGGTCAAATTAACTCGAAATTACGATTTGAGAGTACTGGCAGTTACTGAAAGCTAGTTAAAAGCCAAACACAATAATAATTAAAAATCATGCATCAGAGACTAAAATCAACTAAAACACATCCCAGTGATTTAGTGCTTTACGCCATGATTGTCTTTGGGAGTCTCTCTGTAGCTTATGCCATCCAAATTAGCGAGACTTCGACCTATTTAAGGTTGACATATCAACATGAATGTAAATTTATAGATTACCATTTCGACCTTATTACTGTTTGACATACTATCAACATGAATGTAAAATCATAGATTACCATTTCGACCTTGTTACTGTTTGTTATATTAACGTGCATTTCATTGCCCCTCTTTGCAAAAGCAATGTCATTTATTTTCGACTTGTGAGTTTGAACGTCCCGTTGTTAGTTATGCCTCTCTATTATTCATGATAACTCAAACAAATTTAAGAACCAATTTGTACGAATGCAGTAATTTTACAATTAAAACAAATGTAACTCACTTAAGGTGGTACCTAACACTACAGGGAGATAACTCTGTTAATTCAACTAAACGTTTTAATTACGTTGTGTTGTAAAGGGAATATTAAGCTTCACAGTGATCAGAATTGGTGTTTATCAAACTGCTATATAACCAGTGTAATTTTTCTGATAAAATGGTTGGTTCAAAATTTTTGAAATTTTTATATTTTTGTTAAAGTGTCAAAGTAAATACTGTGACAAAATGTTATGAAAATTAAACAAGCCAAATTAATTTTAGTGAAAGTGTTGGGTACCACCTTAATAAAATGCTTTTGGGGAACATACATGTAAACCTTATTTTCTATTTAATGTCCAGTTAAATTTAAATTTGTTTTTATAAGTTTTCATTTTACTTACAACTTACAAAATGTCAAAGCATTGTTATAACACATTGTGTTGCATTACTTTGAAATCATCAATATAAAAATAACCAATATTCAAATTGTCGTATACAATACTGATGAAATATCAATATATAGTCAATATTTATTGAATTTAATGTCTGTATCTGACATTAATGGTTTAATTATGTTTAATTGCGTTTTCGGTATTTCAGCTGCCTAGGGAGAAGGAATGTATCATTTACACAATAACAAAACAAAATAAATACGTCCATGTACAAAACTGTTCAAGTAAATGAGGAATAAACTACATTATAACATTCTTAATTAAATATTAACAAAACCAAAAAGATGAAAGATGAAAGATGATAACAACATTAGCAAAACTGGGAATAATATTATATTTCCATTAAAATAATTTGAATTTGATAGTAGTTGGACATGTTTTTTTAGAAATCGTGTCAAGAAAAGGACAAAGGAAAAAACATTGAAAACGATTGATACTGAATGTAGTAAAACATGTATGTTATCTTTATATATGTGCCTGTCCCAAGTCAGGTGCCTGTTATTCAGTGGTTGTCGTTTGTTTATGTGTAACATATTTGTTTTTCGTTCATTTTTTTACATAAATTTGTGAGAGATGTACGTTGCTATTATGTGGTTTACATGTTGTCATCAAATACTATATTATGTATGTATGTATTCCTCTGTCCTGAGTGGTCCTGCTTTTATTTGTTGTGCATTCGTAATGTTGTCAATTTAGTTGTATTTGTTATCCTGTCATATAAACGGGAAGTTTTACAAGCCATGAAACCACGTCAAACCAAATATTATTTTTTTTGAAATTTTATGTACTTATACGGTAATAATTGTCCTTTCCTGGATTTGATAATTTCGGTTTTTATCGGGAAACTCCGCACTAAAATGTACGACAAAAGGGACGATTTTTTTGTTCCCTATTGTTAATTTTCCATTTTTAGATGGTGATGTTTCTTAAACACCATCTCACTGTGTTTATATTTCACAGCTCGTTCGGTATGCCCGTGTCTGTTGTGACTTTTTGATTTTAGCGAACGCAATCTATGTATTACTGGTAAATTATTAAACCAGGAATATCGTTACCATACATTACTTAAAACCTTTACTATTTTTCCATAGATATATAGCTTTGGTTTTGAAGTTTGGTTGTACCTGTAGAAAACTTATTTCAAACGGGATTGCACATCCTGGTTTCTACGGAAATGTTGTTAACCGTCCCCGGAAATTAAGAAGTGATCCTTGTAAACTTATCGCTCCTTTAAATAAACTTATTCTAAAAGGTTACCAATTCAACACTGTAATAAGTTCTTTGAATATTGTTTTATTGGTATAAATATTGATTTTGTTATCAGTAAATTAAAAGCAATCTAAATATTTCAAGTATGTTATATACATATACATATTTAAGGATCTACAATCTGTCGGTATCTGTAACAAGGCATTGTACAATGTCATGTTTTTCTTTGACTGTTTATGACGTCTTTACACTAAATCCATTGGATATTGGATGTGTACGGATTCATAGTTTAGTCTTAGATTCATGATTTTTTTATTAGTTGTTAGTGGTTTTGAACTAGCTGTTAAATACCTGCAACATGTGCAAGCACTATCAGATCTGTTCCTAGTGCCTTTTTGTTGTCGGAATGTATAAGTTCCCGGCCACGTCGACTTGTATTTTTGTCCATCTGATGAGTTAAGCCTTTTTCGACTGATTTTTATAGTTCGTTCTTATGTTTTACTGTTATGCCACTGTCCAAGGTTAGGGGAGCGTTGGGATCCCGCTAGCATGTTTAACCCCGCCAAAGTATTTATGTATGTGCCTGTCCCAGGCCAGGAACTTGTAATTCAGTGGTTGTCGTTTGTTTTATGTGTTACATATTTGTTTTTCGCTAACAAAATTACATAAATAAGGCCGTTAGTTTTCTCGTTTGAATTGTTTCACGTTGTCTTATCGGGCCTTTTAAAGCTGACTATGCGGTATGGGCTTTGCTCATTGTTGAAGGCCATACGGTGACCTATAGTTGTTAATGTCTGTGTCATTTTGGTCTTTTATGGATAGTTGTCTCATTGGCAATCATACCACATCTTCTTTTTTATATTAAGTATTGAATAATGACTTCATATAATCAAACGCATTGTCAATATAGTTTTCTGTTAATTGATCTATTTGTTTGATTTTTGCTTGAGTTGTTTTTATCTTGTCTTTTGTAAAACAAATAATTAAAGAACACGAAAAACACCTGCATGAACATACACTTTTTCGTACTTGTACATTTTTTTTTATGAAATTATGCGATTAGTTTAAATAAAAACAACAGTAGTATACCGTTGTTCAATGGCCATAAATTAATTAAGCGAAAAATCCGGGTACAAAGTAAAACCGAGGTAAACACATTGACCAAAAAAGAAAATGCGGTTACCACGGAAAAACAGAAACACTGAACTGCAACAAAACAGACGCCAAGATGAACATACATACAAACGGACTGTTTGATAACAATTGCAATTATTCTCACTTGGTACAGTATATTTTAAGAAAAATGGCGGGTTTAACCTGGTTTTATATATATATATATATATATATACCTTCTGCTTATATGTAAATGTTAAATATACCGCTAAAATGACACCTTTTGTGACAGGAATACAGTAGAAAAAAACCGCAAGAATACTCAAGACATAGAAATAGAAAAAATATTAATACAACAGTATATTAGTATAGCTACATAGGAACGACACTTTAGCATCGCAATTATTTTTTAATAAATTGTTATTGTACGTGACTTTATTCGTGGTTTTAAATAGAGATTTATACATGACCTTTTCCATATCAGCCTGGGTATCATCCCGAGACCCCCATATCAGCCCGAGACAGAGTTGAGGTGCTGATATGGACCGAGGGATGAAACCCAGGCTGATATGGAAAAGGCCATGTATTAATCGCTTCATCATATACTTCCGACAATAGCTGTATGTAAGGCAAAAAAAACAAATGCAATAATTAAACAGTCAAATAAAGGCAACAGTAGTATACGGCTGTTGACAAAAAACAAAATCGGGGTAACAAACTTAAACCGATGGAAACTTTATAAAGAAGTTAATAGTTATCAAAGGTACCAGGATTATAATTCAGTACGCCAGATGCGCGTTTCGTCTACATAAGACTCATTAGTGACGCTCATATCAAAATATTTATAAATCCAAACAAGTACAAAGTTGAAGAGCAATGAGGATCCAAAATTCCAAAAAAGTTGTGCGAAAAGTCTCAATATATGCCTTGTTAAATTATGAATCAAATATACTATAATTGTCCAACAACAGCATCACTACTTTCATATATATGTATTGAAACATTTCCTATAGAGGCATTTTGAAACATTGAAAATTTGGAAGAGTTTTATGATCATTATTACTCCATGTTTGTTGTACTATAGAATTATTCATAATTGTCAATGGCATTTGTTAGCAAGTACTAAACTATCCCCACAAAAGTTTCCGTAAATTTTGACGTCGTGATAAAAAATATCTGACGTCACAATGGGAAAGTAAACAACCGATACCAGAAACACCGGAAGTAACTTGCACGAGAGGCACTATTGTGGGTTTTGTGCACGAGATGCACCTGATATGGGTTATCAGCCCGGGTGGGAAATTATGGCTTGTGTACTTCCGCTCATTACACATATGCAAATGCTATCATAACAATGCTAAGTATTTGATAAAGTAATATAATAAGAACCTATTTAGAATACACATGGTACAAACAGTTTCATGATAATCCATTATGAAAGTCAAGTATAGTAGACTATGTTCATCAGGTTACATTAGGAGTTTCATAATTTTGACGATTACTCAGAAACTCATGTTTCAACTCCCTAAGGCAAAGTTGATCGTGAATGAATTTGGCCATCTGGTTTGATTCTTATACATCCCTCCGTTTAAGATATAAAGCTATGAGCATTCCTGATGAAGGGAAATCCAGAAAAAGCGTTTCAAACTCGTGAAATGTATAAAGTGCTTTTTATTCATTTGTGTATTGTAAAATACAAAGAGCATTACAACTACACACACTTTAACTGTAGCGAAAGCGGACAGTCAATAACATTTGAATACTCTGCTGAGATACATTGATTGTTTAAAGACTTCTGTTTTTTCTATGAGAATTAACATAATAACAAAACCTATGCATAAGTCATAGTACTTCCATCGTCAGATAATGAGGTGTAAACTGTATTGTTTGTGCATGTGTTAATAATTAATTTAATTTGAATCAATTTGAAGCTTTATGGGACTAATCAGACGTAATCAAAATAAATGAATGCACATCATATTAAGGAATATTTGCCCTATTTAAATCTAGTTATTTTATATATTTTAGTAAAGCTATAATTTGCTATCCGATTTTTTTTAATAGTTACAAGAGACAACATTTTCTAAACTTCATTATTAAAAGAGACGTTATTCATGTTATGTTCACTAATAGTTTTATTATGAGACAACATTTAGCCATTTCTTTGAATTTTTCACGACTTTGTTAAATATATCGAAAACATTAGGGACGACATCAAAAGATCAATGTAAGATAAAAAACTTAATTCAAATAGTTTGGGGGTGGGGGGTTGAACTGCTGCAAGATTTGGTTATCCGACATTGATTTTTACATATATCCATATGGGTCAATCAATTTTTCCCAAATTAAGTTAAGAGGGGGTAGGGGGGTCAGTGAAAAAACTATGTGAATTAAGTTTTTTATCCTTCATTGAACTTTTGATGTTGTCCCTTATATGAAAACCCCTCTCATCCAGAACACGATCGAAGTGTTTCCCGTTTGTATTACTCGCTTTTTTTTGTTGTGATTCGATGGGTTTAATCTTTTGTTGTATGTCGTTTTACTTTTGTTGAGTGTTATTTGTTTTTCATTTGCTTGTTATTTTTGTATCATTCACAATGCTGCCCTTCCGATCTGATTATTCACGTTATCAAACTTTATGTACTGCCAAATGTCCGTTATGAGAGACTGTATGCTTACCATTATAACATTCAAGTAAGATATAAGAAAAATAAAATTAAAATGATCGCCAATGAGATAACCACTTAACAAAACCTACAAATAGACAATATTATTTGTTTTCATTTTATTTTGATTTTTAAGTATACTTTGCTTGATGATAAATCACACATCATTTTTCCAGTTACACCATAAAAAAAAGTTGTTCAAGGGTGGTTAAAATCGGTGAGGTAGGAGCCTACTATGTCTGATTATCTATCTATCATATGTCGTAGAAGCAAAATACATGGGGATGTTACAGTAAAAAGTACGTTGATAATAAATTGAATCATATTTACAAAATTATGATCAATACAATTATACTTTATCTGATAGTACTGTCAAACATTTCACTGATATTATATTTACGTAACAATTTCAATCTGTTTAATTATTAAAATATCAAAATATGAAAAATGTTTTAAAAAATTACCACTCTACAAGGCAAATTCAAAAAGTGAAGGTTCATAAAACTGACAAAATCAAATGCTTTCAATTAACTGAACAAATGAAGAACAATTCCCATATTCCTGACTTAGAACAGACATTTTCCGAAGAAGATGGTAGATTAAACCTTATTAAGTGAAGTACGAACATATACTTTTTTATGTGTTTATCTATCATTGTGTGTATGTATTTCAAATATGTTATAACATGAATAACTATACAATGTGTCAAAACAATACTTGTCCAACCTAAACCATATTACACGCGTCATAAAATATGTAGTATGGCTTCATTGAAATTAAATCATTATGCATTAAAAATGAAAACAAAAACTGTTAATAAAGGAATTAAAAGAATGACTGAAAAAGACCAATATAACACAAACAAATTGCATTTGAGATTTATGTGTCGCCCTCATTTGTTATTCTTTAAACATACTATATAACCTTTTGATGTTATTTTTCATTCGTTCATCTTTAGCGGCGGCGGCTTATTATTTTTTTTTCAGAACATTAACAAAATAATGTTTTCATTTACTAGAGCTAAGCTTTAATTTTGTTGTCGATATTTTTCGCAAGATCTAATTGAAACCAATAACCGTTCAGTTACATTTTAGAGCTGACGGACCGAATAATTTTATCTTATCAGTGTTATTAAAAAAAAGATATGCCTTTACAAAATTGCTATCAAAAAGGCAAAATTGATTTAACATCGGAGAACTTTATTGAAATAATGACATAGTAGTGTTCAGGTCGTTATCCTTCAATAAGCAGGGTAATACATATTATCATTGTTTGTTCACCGATATTTCAGTTATGCGGGACATGATTTCCGTAATCCCTGTGTTTTTTACCAAAGTCTTAACATTACGTATACATTTTTGTTAGCGACCTCATCTGAATTTTGCAAACTCCGATATCAAGGATACCTTTGTCATTTGATATCAGCCTAAGCAAATATTTTTGATTGTTAAAAGTTAAACGTGTTTCCATCAGGCATTACTGTAAATTCAGAAATTATTGCGTGCATTTATTAATGCTATTGTTTTTCAATAATGAACAAAAAACGAGATTAGTGATTGAAATATAATGAATATCTGCCAGGGATGATTCCAGGTGTTTTCAAATGGGTCCCTTGAATATCAAATTGGGAATTTTTATCCCAATTGGGAATTTTTTATTCATAAAATCTAAGACGAAATCATATCATTTTCCTGTAAAAAAATGAAAATGTATATTAAGTTTAACCTCTACACTGATTTAATAAGTTGTATCATTTTGAATAATTATGGATGGGCTACTGATTATGATATATATAATTCTGATCTCATAGATATGATCACCAGATTACTTGAAAGTTATTTGATTGAGACCAGGCAAGTTGTATTACATGAATATCATTGCATATGATGCAATAGTCTAAATAATTATGACGTCTATGCTATTACATTTTTTTTTCTTTGACGCCTTACTTCGAAGTAACCTCGGCATATTGCATATACATAAACACATATACCAGCTAACATAAATCTATGGCAAGCCGTTTTAATATTCAATCAAATGTCAAGATATCTCATGTAATATATAAGATATCTCAATTAATATATAAAATATCTCCTATAGTTTCATTTACATAAGATGTCTTATATATTATATGATATATCTTATATATTATAATATAAAATATCTCATAAGTTTATAAGAGATCTAATAAAGTATATGAGATATCTTATAAATATCTTTTATAATTTACAAGATATCTTATATCGTTGACAACACATATCATATAGTTTCTAAGATATCTTATATAGTTTATGGGATATCTTATAAAGAAAAATTATATAAGATTTCTAATAAACAATATATTTTATAATATATCTTATATACTTGATAAGAGATCTCCTAAAGTTATTAAGACATCTTATGAATATATTTCAAATTAGATATATTATATAGATTATAAGATAGCTTTTAAGATATCTTTAAGATATCTTATATAGTTTATAGGATATCTTATAAAGAAAATTATATAAGATCTCTTATAAACTATATATTATCTTCCCTGAGGCCCTCATGAAATACAATGACATATAACAAACAATTACAAAATATCAAACAAACACACATACAATGGGAATGGAAACGAGGAATGTGCCAAAGAGACAAAAACCCGACCATAGAAAAAAACAACAGCAGAAAGTCACCAACAGGTCTTCAATGTAGCGAGAAATTGCCGCACCCGGAGGCGTCCTTCAACTGGCCCCTAAACAAATATATACTAGTTCAGTGATAATGAACGCCATTTTAATTTCCAAATTGTACACAAGAAACTAAAATTAAAATAATACAAGACTAACAAAGGCCAGAGGCTCCTGACTTGGGACAGACGAAAAAATGCGGCGGGGTTAAACATGTTTGTGAGATCTCAACCCTCCCCCTATACCTCTAACCAATGTAGAAAAGTAAACGCATAACAATACGCACATTAACATTCAGTTCAAGAGAAGTCCGAGTCTGATGTCAGAAGATGTAACCAATGAAAATAAACAAAATGACAATAATACATAAATAACAACAGACTACTAGCAGTTAACTGACATGCCAGCTCCAGACTTCAATTAAACTGACTGAAAGATTATGATTATATCATATGAACATCAGGCACAATCCTTCCCGTTAGGGGTTTAGTATCATACCATCATAACATATATGAGAAGAACATAACCCGTGTCATGCCAACAACTGTTTTTTTTTAATAAATGTGTTTAGTTCCCATGCAAAGACCCTATAAGTGAATCAATATTAACTCCAAAATATGCAATCTTTAATGACCCGAGAACAGTATCGTAACTATATTCCTTCTTAATAAGTCTATTTAAAGGTTTTGTTTGTTTTTGAGGTGAATACTGACACCTTTGTGCTTTATAAAGAACATTTCCATAAAAAATTGGATGTGAAATACCTGAACGTATAAGAAGTCTGCATGTTGAGCTATATTTACGAATAATGTCCTTATACCGATGATAAAATTTAGTAAATGTTTTGACTAGCTTGTGATATCGAAAACCCTGGTGTAATAATTTTTCAGTAATACATAAATTTCTCCCGTTAAAATCTAAAACATTGTTACATACACGAGCGAATCGTACAAGTTGAGATATATAAACACCGTAAGATGGTGACAAGGGAACGTCCCTATCTAAAAATGGATAATTAACGATAGGAAATGAAAAATCATCTCTTTTATCATAAACTTTAGTATTCAGCTTTCCGTTAGTGATATAGATATCAAGATCGAGGAAAGGACAGTGGTTATTGTTAGTATTAGCTTTATTTAAAGTAAGTTTAACAGGATAAATTTCTTTAATAGACATACTGAAGTCGTCATTATTGAGAGCCAACATATCATCCAAATATCTAAAAGTATTATTAAATTTGTTTATCAGATGTTGTTTCGATGGGTCTTTGCTTATTTTTGTCATCAATTGTAACTCATAGCAATACAAAAACAGGTCCGCAATAAGTGGTGCACAGTTAGTTCCCATTGGAATTCCGATAATCTGACGATATACGGAATCCCCAAAGCGAACAAAAATGTTATCTAGTAAAAATTCAAGGGGGGCATATATAGTACCAAAGCATGTCCAATTGACATAGTTTTTTTGTTTATTGCTACTGAAAAATGACCTAAAAGAGTTTGAACATATATATTCACATTCTGACTTTTTAAATGCCCAAAATTGAATAATGCAATAACAAATTGTTATGAAATATACAATTTTCAAAACAGGTAAAAGTTACAAATTCATGTATGACATATATAGTATTGCCATCAACAATATCATAAGTTTAAGTAAGTGTGAGAAAATTATTATGCAAAATATAAAATCGCACAGCTTCTTAATGTTCCAACAAGTAATTTTTTAAATCTTTTTTGAATGAGCTTGTACTTGAGGTTGATTTTTTCAGGGATATTGGTAAGTTATTATGTAAAATAAATCCTGAATATATAAAAGATTTCTTATACAGCTCTGTTTTGGCTTTTGGAACTTGTAAATTTTTGCAAGAGGCATTTCTCAAACAATATTGGTTTATTTCTGGAATATCTTTACATTTTTCAGTGAGATATACAGGGGCTTCATTCTTAAGGCATTTCTGCATCAAAACAGATTTGTGGTATGAGATTCTGTTCTCTACTGTCATCCATCCAAGTTGTTTAAACAGTGGAGCTGATGATGAAAGTGGATCAGCATCTAAAATAAGTCTTGCAGCCCTTTTCTGCAATTTTATTATTCTGACTAGCTCATTTTTAGCACAACCACTTCAAATAATACAACAATTATCTATCAGTGGGAAAATATAACCATTATAAAATAATTTTCTTAGATCATTATTTAGAAATTTCTTGATTTTAGAGAGTAAATAAAGTCTAGATGATATAGATGAACATAAGTAATTAATATGGCCTGTCCAGGACAGATTAGAGTCAATTCTTACACCTAAAAGTTTTTCAATTGATGATTTTTGATATATTTTACGATATATCTTATGAATATCTTTCATATAAGATATCTTATAAAAAATACATATAGTTTATAAAATATCTTATATAGTTAATAAGATATATCATATAGTTTATAAGATGTCTTATATAATCTATAAGATAGGTTATATAAATTATTAGATATCTCTTATATTTTATGTAACTATTTTAAAAATTATAAATTTCATATAAAAGATATGTTATATAATCTGTAAGATATTTCATATGATATCTTATAAACTATACAAGCTATCTTATAAAGTGTATAAGATATCTTGAAATTAAATTAAATTGCAAAATGGCTTGCCATATAAACCAATGAAAAAAAATCATCCATTTGGTATTTTTTCAACAGGTCATCTTTATAAGTTTACCTTGATTAAAATGGATTTCAAATTGAACTGGTCCATTGTCGTATCCAGAAAGACAATTACAAAAGTGTATACACTTAATAGATAAAAAATTTAAAGAAATTGACCAGTGAACTTTAAAATTATTTTGAAAAATTATAGATTTCATAAATAAATAAAAGTATATTTGAAATTAACTTAAAACAATTTATGCATGCGCCCGAAAGTGATTCTCAAAAAGTTGATGGTGTTCTAAAGGAGAAGAAAGGATCATTTTCATTACTTTTGAAACAGTTCCATATTAAATGGTGATATATTGTATTTCATGAATGGTGTAAGCATCAACATTATTTTTCAAAAACGCTCAAACTTTTGTCTTTTGATGAAATAGAGCAAAATATAAAATAATTTATTTTCATAAAATTATATAACCATGCAGCTCTTCTGGGCGATCTGCTTTTACGGATCGGCGCCCATTAAAAATGATTCATCAATATTATATCAATTTGAATTTGCTCTTAGCCGAGATCTGCTTTCACACCAATTTTGACAAACATGTTTTTGATCAACCTGCTAGGCGATCTACTTTTACCATATCAAATAATCCCATAACATTTTAATTAATTGAATGCGGCTGCTAAAATTGTTTACCACATGTTGACATAATCATAGATATCTATGACATAATCAAATCGTCCACTAAAGTCAAAGTATAGGACACTTCATAAACATCTATACTTTGCCTATATTTTTTCAACCTATAACGAATAGACCACCAATTACTCCCTCCAATTTAGAACGTATGTAAAAGTAGCCCTACTCTGACACAAAATAGTGCTTTTGATGTCCTTGTTTACTTAAACTAACCAACAAATTTGCAGAAATGAAACTTTTGGTGAAAGAGAAATATATCTAGATCATTTTGAGCCAAAATTTACTTGTCTATGAGTTTGCATTGAGGATTAATGCGCTCCATAGTATACTAATTTTAGATTTCCAGAAAACCAGGGTTTTTTTTTTGGAGTACCTCTGTTTGAAGGTCAGTTATTTTGTTAGAAGGCTTTAAAGGTATGGTGAAAATTGGCATATAGAAAGCTGATACATGTACAATTAAGGATATACCTGGTTTCTATGAAGTTAAACTTCAGGTCAAATATTTAGAAAGCTGTGAAAATTGCAAAATTTCGTTGTACAGATAGGGATTTTTAATTGGTGGTCCGACACCTAAAGTCCTAAACTTTTCTGGAAATACCGATTCTTATTTTATTTTCATGAATTGGGAATTTATATTCACAAATATTTTTTTGGGGCCTCTGGCCGATTTTAGGGCCGCCCAGCGGCCCTAAACTATATAGTGGAATCATCCCTGCAGTCTGCATGCATATATACGTAACAGACATCATAATGCAAGTTCTTATTTTTCTAATGCTCACCCAGTCGATTTATTCGCATTAATAAAAACTCAGTAATTTCTGAATGTATGCAATGTTTATTTCAACTTTTAAAAAAATACAATATGATCAATAATCACAATTAGAATAAAGAAAACAAGACAGAATAAAATAAAAGAGCATATTCAAAACTAATAAATGAAGTAATCTGACAAGGGAAAGGGAAAAATTGCTAGGCGACAAAAAACACAACAAACAAATTTCAAAAACAATACACAAAATAGGTAGGACTGATCAACACAAATATCTTCCAACATTAAGGAGAGGTTTGTATGTCATCAAGAACAGTGGGCACATACTGCTTAACTATTTTTATCCGTGGCGAAGTTCGTTAGTAAAAACTCAGTGATGGACTTAAATTTGTGGTGTGACGATGAAGGAAAAGAAGACTGGTTTCTAGTTATGTCAATTTAAAGTTATCTATGGAAACAGTTATCCAACTGATTATGATAGTGATTGCGTCCGATATCAAGTCCAAATCAATAATCAATAAAAACAGACAACATCACGAGAACACGGAAAAAAACAACAAAATCACAAACAATTATATAAAAACACTAAAGTGAAAAGATGAAGAATAAGCAACATGACCCCCCCCCCCCATATATACTTAATTGGGATGTTCAGAAAGGTCAACAGTGTATGAAATATTGTTAACAATCGTCATCATTTTTTATAATCTTTTAGAAATCAATTCATTCAATGCTTTATCCTTTACAAAACGCAAAATTAGTATAATTATGTTTTTTTCAACAGAGAAAGCTGCTGGTTTTCAAGATTTTCTCTCCAAGTAATCTTTGTTTATGTTAAAAACGAATTAATTTAGTAAAATGTAAAATGTATTCCTCCGCAGCGGAAAATAATCTAGTATTTTGTTACGTCCCTGTAATAAAAAAGTGATTGATTGTTGGTGCAATTTCCATTTCTATAAATGTTTTTGTACATTACAGTAATCATTGTTTTATCATAGGAAATGATTTTGTCATATGCATGATATGATTAGTCTAAATTTCCATTTTTTAGATTAACTCATATCTTATTAGTCTGAAAGGAGTCGTTTCAGCAGATATACAAGACTAAATAATTATCAGGACACCAATGCACATAAATAATGTGTTGCGTCGTTTTATATTATCGCAGGGTTCCCTTATGGTATTATACGAGACATTAATCACTTTCATACAACCGCGTGTCATTGAGACAGCATTCAGATGATCACATGCGGAAATTTCCAATTTGTTAGTGGTAAATTTTCTAGACGTTATTTGTTATATAAGTATGTTCGTAAGGATGCACACTTTGATTTTTAATCTGCTACCGATGATAGGATGACATTTAGAGAATACGACAATGCAAAAGGTTTAGCCAAATATCATGATTATGTGCATTTTTTCAATACATAAAATGTACAAATTTTTAAATTTCTATAAAACCCGCAATGTCATAATTGGACAAAAGTATAAACCGTTTTAAAAAGAGATTTCGCCTCTTTTAATTATTTCTCTTGTGAATTTCCCATCCAATTAATTTTAAAAGACCATGAATTGTAGGATAAGGAGACAAACATGATGATGAAAACAAAATCTAAAAGTGTGAGATCAGGTGGTTCGTCAAGGTCATAATTTCCCATTGTGCATACGAAAATTCTTATTCGATCTAAACGAATAATGAGAACCAATAAACAAACTTTCACCATGATATGACCGATATTAATGTTTTTGATACGACCGTAAGGATTTGGAGTCTATAACCAATTTAAATGTTTCTGCTGATTTTGGTAAATTTAAAGTTAGCTCGAGGAATTTGATAATAAACTCTGGCTGTCTACCGATCCATTGGGATTTCGTAGTCACAGGAATGTGTATGCGATAAAAAGAATCTGTATACCAAAAAAACGTTCTAATAGTAACAGATGTATTAAGATCATCCAATTAAGTATAGGTGGTGTTCCGCCTGTAAACGTTGCATGCGTATTGTCAAACTATCAAAATGGTAAGAACATATTTTGTTTTTCATATGTTCCTTATTCAGTCCATCATGTTAACGAATGTTAATTAGCAAAAAAAGACACTGCTAGTATAATATATAAAAGTGTAAAATGCAGTTTAAAACTATTATAGCGATGGTAATTAAATAACTACAAAGTATTCTGTAGTAGCGGACATGGCACATAGGACACAAAGGCCTTACAAATCAGTAAACAAAAAAAAAGAAATTTGCACAGTGATTAAAACGTGTGCCATGAAGTTTGCTATTGTTTGTATTTAAAGAACAAATACCATTATCAAAAAATTAAATCGAGTGAATTTGAATCCAGAGTAAAGCAGAAATATGTGTCGACTATACAACACAAAAATAAAACATATTCTACACGTTGATTCTCAGTATCAAACCCATAGAAAAATTGTGAATACAAACTTTTGATAAATGTGCATTATGCATCATTATAAATATAATTTAATCAATTAAGAATAAATATAAAATGAAACCATAATCATTTATCATATATCAGTGTAAAAATGAGTACAGGCACTGGTATAAATAAAATAAACTGCAATATATAGCAAAGCTGATCTGAAATTTTATCGGTATAATATCTGTTACTTCTTTCATGCGCGAGGTGGGAAATTCGACAAACAATTAATCTGTATGTGCCAAAAAAATCTAGACAATTACGAATCTAATAACAATAAATAAATATGTGAAACATGTTTTTCATCGCCCACATTATACCCCCCTTTTTTTACGAGATGAATTAAGGATTGAAGTCGGTTGTATCAAGTACTTAACTACTGACTAACGACCCCTCAAGACTATTAGTCAGTCAGCTGATGAAGCAATCAATACTTTTAAGACACACTATTCTTCAGGCGTTATCATTACACTTAGAAATAGGCAAACAACTGCCATATAAAGCTCGTTAAGAAAAGCAATGACCTAGAATCATATTAATAAAACAGTAAACAAATCATCTAGATTTGAACAAATGGTCGACAGTTTATACAAAAAAAAGTAAAAACACAAGAATACTGAACTCCGCGGAAAATTCAAAAAGGAAAGTCCCAAATCAAATGGCAAAATCAAAAGTTCAAACACATCAAACGAATGGATAACAACTGTCATATTCCTGACTTGGTACAGGCATTTTCTTATGTAGAAAATGGTGGATTGAACCTGGTTTTATAGCTAGCTAAACCTCTCACTTGTACGACAGTCGTATATCCTTTTCAGAAAGTATTGTGAAACTATACATGTTGTATTTTTCTTAGACGTCGGAAATCGTCTTCGGTATTAACGTTTAACTTACTCATGTTAATAGCTGTCTTATTATAATTCAATTCAGGTTTACCAAAATTGAATTATATTTAGTTCGGTTTTTCTATGATGTTCATCGTAACTAAATTAAAGCTTCATTAAGTATTATTTATGCTTCGTTTGTTGCCATCAGCCTCGTTGTAATCGAAACGGAAGTAATGATTACCATCCCAAAATAGAGTTATTTAAATGAGGACCATATAATTATATCAAGTCAGTTTCCGAGAAAAATGATAGTTTAGGTCATATCATTTAAGACCAGACGAAAATAATTTGACAACATTATAGATATAATGATATTAAAGACGAACATTATGTTCCTTCTACAGTGAAATCGCACAAGTATTGAATTGTCTTAAGTATAGACTAATCCTCAAGATAGCATCTCGATTGATATTTGGATTTTTTTTTCAACTTTCGTAAACAACTCATATCTTTACTTTGATGCCTTTAACCTTTACGTATTCTTATGTATTACTAAACTTGAAAAGACAAGAATTACAGATATGTAGCTTCGTTTTTGCTTATTTAAATTAAAATACTTAACTTTTTTTCCTAAATATTAATTACATCTTTGTTCCCCCTTAAATCTAATATTTGACAACTGATAACATAAATAATTCTGTATACAACAAGAGGTTTAAATAAATAGAAATATGTCCGTGTGTCTGGATTTGGGCCGCACATATTTGCAAAACAAAATGATGTCGTTGAAGGAAAATATAGCTTTTGGGATGTGTGGAAAAAAGTTAAATTGTTTTGAAAAAAATATATATAGTAAATAGAACAACGTTTTGACATATTCCACTAAAATTGTTTATAAGACGGCAAACCATTTGAAGAAAAAGTGAATACCAAATCAAATAGTATGTCAAATTATGTTATGCATAGCCTAAGAAAAGTCCAGAGAACTTAAAACATTGTGCGGACAAAGCAGAAAATAACTTTGATTTGTTCTGTCTTGAGTCACTTAAAAATTAACTATATTTCTAAAACGTCATTTTAAATCTAAGCATCAACAAAATAGTTCGCACCGTAAAAGATTAAATATTGTTAAGAAATTACCATTTTTTTTTAGAAAACTATTATTGCAAATTTAATATTTTTTGACAGTTCATTATAGGCCAGTCAAGTACCATATAAATTGTTCTTACTACTCGGTATTTCTTATGATGTACATTTTTTTTCTAATTTTGATGTAATACAGGTATATTGTATGCATAATTTTCTTCTGTTGAAAATCGTATGTAAGCCCTTAGACTTATTTTATGTTTTATGTCACCGGTTTACAGTTGATTTTACTAATAGGGTGTATCCTTTCTCTCATGGTGTTCGTGAAAAAAAACAATAAAGAAAAACTACAAAACTACAATACATAAGGTGAGTATCAGTAGATAATTGCTGTTAGCATAGCAATGGTTCGGTGTTCGAGATGACCAATAAAGGCAACAGTAGTATACCGCTGTTCAAACTCATAAATCCATGGACAAAAACAAAATCGAGGTAATAAACTAAAACTGAGGGAAACGCATAAATATAAGAGGAGAACAACAACACTACAATGTAACTAACACACACAGAAACGGACCAAGCATCAGACAAAATCCCACGAGAATAACAAATATAACATCAATAAGTGTCATGAACAAAAACAATAAGCAAAGTATGGTCAAGAAGACAATCCAATTAAACATACCAAGATAAGACCAGATGATGAACATAATACCGATGAAAAACGTTAATCTCATAACCGCATAATGTCATCAGATCTATGGATTCTGTCCATTCCTGTATCCGATAGCATCAACTAATCTGATCCATAGACAATCAGATAATGGCACCAGTCTGTGTAATTGGCAATCTTGTTACATAATTATATTAAAAGGAGAGATATTTACTTAACAGAACCTATAAAGAAGTATAACAATGGACAAGATCACGACAACAAGGATAAGGAAAAAAAGAATATATACGGACAGCAATACGTGAATGCAAGAAAATAAAGGATATGAATAAAGTGAGGTGTGCTATATTTCTCATTGAGACAGTAATATAACGGTAGGAAGTCCCGTGCTCCTCAAAACTGTAATCAAAACAATCAGAAATAATAAATTGTCTTCCATCAATACCAAATCCTCTAACATTTTCATGGCATCAATTCACAATTGATGCTATGAAAAGCATGCGCAAGCGCAGACGTCGTATGGCATATTTTAAATGTATGTGATGATGTTGTTTTCTGTCAGTTTCATTATAATGGATATAACAATATAGTAGTTTAAGCTCCGACGGCATGAATTGCTAACGCGTCACCATTTAACTTAATTTGCGACCATCAAATCACCAATTGATACCGTTGGAGCTTAAATACAATACAGTTATCTCCTAAATAAGGAGCACTTATAAACCAGATTAATATAATTTACCATACCGGTGTGTTAACACATTTGTCAAGATCATCTTGTCATTTATGTACCGGATTACTGAATTTTACAAGAATCAAATAGCGTTAGTATATATTAATTATTTCATATAGCGCAGACACATATGTAATTGATTTTGTCAGCTTTTTTAATATTGTCCTTCCAACAGGATATCGTTTTTACTTTTGCAAAACTTTCTTTTGAACCAGAAGTGCTAGTCATTAATATGTATTAGATGTTTTCAGCTAGACATTAGGCAAGTCACACTCAATGTATATGAAAGTATATTTCACAGCTTGTTGTTTTCATATTCATTGGCTTATTCTTTTATCTAAAACATTTACTTTATGGTTGCTATCGTGCATTGAAACTTCGTAGTGAACCAGATAAAATATGGTATCTTTTCAATAGTGTAAATCATTCTGTGGTCCCTGGCACCGGCATGCGAATCTTTACCGCGAACACATTTGGTTTAATGTGAAAGGTTCTTTTCTCTTGTTTCATTGTTTAATTTTCCTCTGAGATTGCTTAATGTTTTATTTTACTTTTTTCATAACTGAATCGTATAAAGTTATTACTAGTCGGCCTGCAATGTATGAGTATGAATGTGTAGATATCAATATAAATACTTTTTTGGTTCATTGGGTTACATTCAGCAATCTTTCATTTATAATAAATACGCAATCTAAAATAATCGTTCAAATGTGTTCTTTTTTTGCTTTTTTATCCGTTTCGTTTATTTATATAGAGTGTGACTATCAAGTCCTGATCATGAATGGAAAGTGTATTACAAATAAACATAAGTGTACAGAGACTATTTTCTGTCCGGTTTGAGCCAAAGCTCCGTGTTGAAGTCCGTACGTTGACCTATAATTACTTATTTTATTTTTCACGCATTGTGACTTGGATCAAGAGTTGGATCATTGGCACTCATACCATATCTTCTTATTAATATCTACAGTAAAGAGATCACAAAAGAGAACGTAGAAAATGTTTACCAGATGCGAGAAAACATAATCTATCGCTTCCATTTTCTGTCATATTCATTTTCAATGATCATGACACATTTTTTATCGACATGTCTTTGGAGAAATACAATACTCAGAGAGAACGTTTTTTCCTGCAATGTGTTTATATAATATATAATAATTCTTTTGCATGTAGTTTTATAATGAATTATAGAAATCTTTATTCTGATTTAAAAAAAAGACATCTGTGTATGAGCTGATATATTGTTTTGTTTATACAATTAAACTGTATCTTTTACAATGGTTGTTTATTCATTATTTGGTTTATCGTATTAAATCCACTAAAGTTAAATTCAGAAATTAAACCTTCGATCACGAAAATAGCATTTCGTGACCTCTGTGTCCTCACACATGCATTCCTAATATTGTTTTCGACTTTCTCCGTTTATCATCTTTTTAATTTAGTTGAATTACGTTTTTAACTTTACGGAATCTGATAGCGCGTCTTTTATCTCGTAATTTGTATTTGATTACTAACTAGTTTCCAGTGTAAGTGTAATGTCAGTTTCAATATAAAAGCAGATCGGCACACAATTGTTAATGTTGCATTCGAAACATATAGATTACTCAGAAAATGTGAAAACATATTCATACAAGGTATGTATTGAGATGTCAGAGACCCTGGGTTTAGAATGGGTCAGTGTCAAATTCATTAGAAGGTTTATCAGAGAAAAAAAGAGTGAAACCAACCACTGCATTTTTTTTAAAATGAACTAAACTTTGAGGTTTAATAGAACTGGTTAACAGATGCATTATGTCTGTGTCTTTTCTCACAAGAGATATGACTTCGCACCCTACGAACTTTACATACAAGACAAGTCGTTTGTTTTCTAAAATAACGTGTTTTTTTTTAAAAGTTGTTAATTGTCCAATACCCTTTGTGATACTATGACTAAATCAAACGAGAATCTAAATTACGGTTAGAGCATTCATAGTATTATGACCTTACCCTATCTACTCAAATAGCCTCGTTCCGTCTTGATTGTAATAGATTTCATAACCATCTAATTTGCATATTGAAATTTGTTTATGAGTTTTAAACATCTGTATACAATGGCTGCACCTTATGTGTCTTTATAATCGTAATTGTCGAAGTTTTCTGGAATATAAATGATGAATAGTTATTATTGAGTTGCAAGAGAACTTTCTATTTATATGTATATGTATATTTGGGAGCGATTTAGGTTGCACTTTGTAAATACAGCTGTTTCTGAAACCACGCCTCTTTTGGAGAGATATATAATATCATAGATAATTTGATTTGCTTACGTACTGGTTCCCTGATATGATCTCTATGTTTCATCTCATAAAGACATAACTTGGGACTGGTACCGGTATAAACTAGTATTGTTGCGGAGAAAAGTTAATTCTGAAGTAGGTACAAAGTGAAGGTAGTACATAAATATCAGTTTAAACTCTAACAAGTAAAATCAAAAAAAATACTGAACATAATGGAAAATCAATTCGAAAGTCCATTATCACATAGCAAAATGAAATAACAAAACATATACATGTTGAAAATATGCTGCACAGCCATATGTTTTGACCTTTGAATAAAATAGAACTTTCCATTCTAGAATATACTTTTTTGCAAAACTTCATAGTAAAAGTAGCACAGTTTAAGCTGCAAAGGGAGTTCCTATGGAAAATTGCATTGTCTACATTTACAGAAATTCAATTTTTAGGTGAATGTTCATTGTTTCGTTATTCGTTTTTCGTTTTCATTTAAATTGCTGGATATTAATAACATGCATGGCAACGTATAATATATATGAGATGAAGTATATGCATCTTCATACACTTGCTCCTACAATGACAAGCAATAGTCAATCGGTATTATTGATGAACAAGTAATACAATAAACACAATGGTGGTCCTGTAAAATACTTGTGTTTAATGCACGTATTATTAGTATGGAAAATGAAAAAGCCTACGCAAAGGAACTGAAATATACTGCAACGTTCCTTTACATAGAGTTTCCTCTGAGGAGTTGATCGATAATCATAAAAACACTTGTAGCTTTTTAGATGTTGTTGAACTAAGTTTGATTAAATATAGTTTTGCCTTTACAAACCAATATGTATTTCATTCACGTTCGAGTAACAACATTACACATAACAAATTATGTTTCCGTCCCTGCCGATTCTATATTGAATAACTAATAGGAGGAAAGCATGCAGTTGTGCAATTAATTAACTTCTGCTGTTTTCCTGCTGACGGAAAAAAAAACTATTTAAAGTACTAGATTTCAGTACAAAACCATAGCTTCCCCTGATTATGTTTTTTTTTAATGAGATTGCACAAAATCTGAATTTAACAGTGTTGGCTAAGCCTGCTAGCAAATATTCTAAATAGAAATGAATAATTTGTAAAATTTGTATATACAGGTGAGCGAATAATGAAAAATGCAGTTTCAAATAACGTTTTCAAGATGACTAATCACATCTCATATGTCTAACAAGTGTGTTAATTAAGGTGACATAAATACATCAATTTTGAATTGTCGTAAATAGATTAAGAAGGGACAAATCGCGGCACCAAACTGACTGAATCGCATTTCAACTGATATGTGTTTGACATTTAATTGGTACATTATATAAGCAAGCCGACTTTTTTCATTAGCTCTGGTAACTGTTCATAGATGACTAGAACAGTAAACAGTCGAATACACAAAACCGTTGAATCGAGTTGTGTCATAATTTCTTTCTAAAACAAAAGTATTTATGACAAGCAGACAACCTTGATGGTTTATCACACTACAGATTAATAGATAAACCACTGTCTTTGACAGCTGATGACAACTGTTTTTTTACAACACTCCTAATTAAGCACTGCACTACAACGAGCAAACCATTTGATAGGCAATCGTTGAATATATGAATACAATAACTTAACAGTCGTTCCTCTTCATTTATTTTTGTCTTTGTTTTAGTCCTATTTTTAATGTGTGCATTATATGGGGTTTCTTTTCGAAAAAAAGATAATTAATTAAAAAGGGCGACGTCATCAGTATGCCGAATGCTGATTTATATGTATTCGGGCTGATGACCATATCATCAAATAATAATGTTTACAACGATATTAGATTTGTATTTATAGTAACTTGCATACTAATTTATTTATAATGGCTGCCTTTGTTGGCTACGTCGTTAGTAATCAAACTTATTTTTAAGGAAATTGGTAATAGTTGTGAGGTTTATAGAAAAACGTAAAACCTGTTTGAGCGTAACACTTCTGAATTATTTAAATTGCAAGAATGATTTAACGACAAGAAATGATGTTCGGTTTTATTTTTCTCTACAATTTCGATATGTTGACGGCAATTTTTAACAGGTAATCTTTGACTAGAGCATAGTTGTTTTGAATGTATTCAATTAGAACAATATTTTACTTATCTGCTTCTAAATCTAAATCCAACGAGTTTTTTTTAAATATGTTTATAGTAATACATTCTTCGAAACCAGAACACGACTTGACTTAAATTGTGTGAATATACTAATATGGATAACGATAAAGAACAATTCGACCCTCAAAGAAACGCAAACAACACGTTACAACTCAATATTAACTTAATATTGTTCGTTTACTTCACCTTGTATTAACTACAGATGTTTATAAAATAAAAATAAATAAAAAACATAGATATTAGGAACTGGTTTCATAAGCAGAAATTCAAATAGCAAGTCCAGAGAAAATTCAAAACCAAAAGTCCTTTATCAAATAGCAAAATCAAAAGCTCAAACACAACAAACGAACAGAAAACAGCTGCATTATTCCTGACTTGGTACAGGCATTTCTTTGTGTAGAAAATGGTGACGTGAACATGGTGTTGTAGCTAGCTAAACTTCTCATTTATTACAATAAGCAATATGAACTGCTAAACGAGGACCAAACTGCTCTTAAAAAAGATATACATGTGCTGCACACTTAACATTACTTTACTGAACCCCGTAGTAACACATACATGAGTACCGAAAAGAGCAAAAACAAAGGATCAAAGTGCTTAACTCTTAGACGTATAATGAGGTATTTGTAAATATATACGACCAGCATGTCTATTCCAAAGTTACATATTTTCTGTCAACAAAACAATAGTAATCAACCATACCAGAGTAGAAACAAAAGCTAGTGAGAAAATCATTATTTTGAGTACACATTGTCAGCGTGCTCTTAATTTGAGGAAAAAAGACTGAATTACATTTTCTGATGAATTAATCTCAAAATATGAAGCAGAGGACTTTAATTGAGTATGGGTTTATGTATAAAAAAGACCAATGGAAATTTTTAAATATTAAGTTAATTTGACAGTTGCTTTATGTATTTCTACTGATGAATCATTTTATTTTTTTGGTACATTGATGTTTTGTTTTAGTAAACATGCTTCATACGAGGTTGTTATTATTTCAAAAACATATATATTTGTTCGGCAAAAAAAACAATATTCATGAACTTAAAATATTTAAAAAAATGTGAAACAGAAGTAATTTTATTTCAGTATGCTTGATGATTACCTTGATTAAAAACCTTGTAGTATAGTGCCCGTATAGTGCTATTGTAAATGAAGCAAAAGTGTTAATAATACTTTAAAAATAAGCGTGTTATGCGTGACGTTCCTAATGTTATCAAAGGTACCAGGATTATAATTTAGTACGCCAGACGCGCGTTTCGTCTACATAAGAATCATCAGTAACGTTCAGATCAAAATAGTAATAAAGCAAAACAAGTACAAAGTGGAAGAGCATTGAGCATAAAATCGTTTATAATCCTTATCAACGCAGATCAAATTTTAATGAAGCAACCCATATTTCATTAGAAAATGCAGCAGTCCTTAAAGAAAGAAAATAGTTGGTTCATTATTTACCTATTATGTCTACACTAAATGCTTCATTTGCTTTTAATTTAAGTTGTTGTAGGTAACATTTGTTAAATCTGATTATTGATCTTTATTTCTTCTAAATACTTGCAATAGCTGTTGAATAAGAGTTGATAAGAAAATGTCTTAACTTGTCTTAAAAAGATATTAAAACGAGGTAGAAAATAAGTGTTTTCTTACATGATCTTTGTATGTATTATGTACCTTTAGAGACTTATACCAGCATAGGTATTGATCAGATTAACATTTTGAGAAAACTGATATTATTGAGTAAACCATAAAACGTCCATTAATAAAATTCTTATGCGTAAAACATGCACGGTTTACCAGTTGTTGTTTTTTTTTGTTTATTTATTTCATCTCACATTCCACTCGGATTCTCTGTTGAATGTGTATAGCTTAATATGCGGTATCATTTTTGCTCATTGACGGAACAGAACGGTGATCCATAGTTCTACATCATTTTGTCTCAGGTGAATTGTTGTCGTATTGACAATAATACCACATCTCCTTAGTTTATAATCTTTGAAAGACCATCGGTTTATCAATACGTACGGCTAATCATCCCGAAGCAGGTTATGTTCAATGTGTCATAGACGTCCCAAAATGATTCCATCAAGACACAAACACACAACCCAGCGTCAAAAGAACCACAAAGGAATAAACGAACAGTCCATAACCTTGTTGGATGTAATCCCAGATGTGCATAACACTACGACAGTTTGAATGAAAAAGTTATTGTTCAAAATTGTTTCTCACACTTTTTTAGATCTTCGGGGAAAATATCGAATAATCTTTAAAAAAAAAAAGAACTTTTTGGTATAAAAACAGTCAGGAACGTGCCATTATGACACACAAAGTGCTTAAAAAGTTATCCAAAGGAGAACAGTGTTAGTTCCATGTGTCCATGAGTGTTGGAAAGCTTATTTGTTGTGCAATAATAAATATCGGATATCTCACGAAACATAGCCTACGGAAATTTGCATTAAGGTGACTTCCGATACTTAGGGAGATAACAACATTTTACTGATGTAATACTGGTTCCCGTTTAAAAATTTAGGATATATCGCCTGTATATCTAGGTCACGGTAACAGTTCCGATGTCGTCTGTTGACAACGTGTGTAAACAACTTCCAAGTTACAGCTCATCGCTCAGAAGAAGAAGGAAGGTTTATCATAAAAGATAAATGCATGCGGTCTTTAAAAATAAAGAATACGAATAGCTTCAGCCTGAAAGTTCACACAGTCTTAAATGATTCTCAACTTATAAGTTTTTGGAAGTTGGAGAAATTCGGCGTCCGATCACAGACAGTGATGTTTTGTTTGACGAAACCTGGAAAGAAGGTCGACAGCTAGCTCTGGTTGATCACCTAGCGCAGAATATGTTCCTTAAGGTGTAAAACTGTCCCCTGTGGATACTGTCTGTGAACGGAAATACGACCTTCAAGGCTTGTACCAGGAGGTGGACGCCGTTGAGCATTTTGTCCATACCATATCGTTGTAGCTGCAGTGCATGTAACCTGCATATCATGTGTGACAGTGTAGAAACGAGGGGGGAAATGGAACTGTTGAATTTTTTATCAATTCAAAAGCTGCACATGGTAAGAGAGTTCAATTTTCTCTTTATTATATATTCTCTTTACACATTTTACTGGTTGGAGAAGGTGTATGGTTTCATGTCTTGAATAAATGAACCTGCCCCACACCTCTCTTTTTTTTCTTTAATTCCCCTCTATTATGGTCTGGGGTTTATGTGGTTTGAGGGTAAAAAGCTTTATTTTGAGGGGAAGTGCTGCCCAAATTTTTTATGAAGCTGGACTTAGTAATTTTTCTGGAATTTTGCCCCTGGAAGTTATTTATCATTTTTGCAATGAACACAAAGACATCTATACATAAGGGGCTTTTTAGTTTTGCATCCAAAAGGAGAGGATTATTTTGTAAATACTTATTTGGTAGCAATTATATTAAACCATACATAAAATTAGAATTGAAAAAGTAAACAGATTCATTCACAAAAATAATGTTTTACAAACTCAAAATATTAGTTTTCTTTATTTTATAATCAGAATTTTCATATTAAGTCATCTTTTGCATGTGATCAGAGACCAAGTGGTCTGATACCTTACATATTTAGTCATTTAAAAACACATAGAATGATGTGTAGAATGCAGGATAATGCATGAAGGCAAAAAAGAAAATTAAGAAAGGGGCACCCATTCTCATTCCACATTATTAGAAATAAATGTGAGTCTGTGATCTATAAGAATAAAGGTAAACATGAATTCACAATCATATTATATAAATATAAATTGAAAAAATCAATTGTATATTCCAAATAAAATTATGAACTCAAGTCTAAATAGTTTATAGCTTATCTAATTAACCAACACATGTGCAAACTGACATTTCATATCATATTTTTCAGGAATGATACATGCAGGAATTTGTGCCACACATTTCAACAATTTCCTTAATGGATTGAATGTACTTTCTGTGAATTCATCAGCCATACTTAAAAAAAAGGAGAATTAAACTGGAAAGAAAATATTTGCAGTTGCAAAAGAATCCTGTAAATAAAGTCAAAAAAAGAAACAGTTTTATTTTAATGAATAATTAGAAGGTAATTAAACCTTTAGTCATATAATTTTAAAGTATTTTTTGATAATTTTCCTAAGTAGTTATATAAAGTATAACGAGGACCATAATTATATTCATATTTGCACTTAAGCAGTCATAAAAATGAATTATTATATAAATTTGTTTAATTAACAGATCTTGGTAATAATTTCAAGTTGAGGGTCAATATTTCAAATCAATTTTGAGGTAAAGCATTGTTATATATACTTGAAGACTTTCATGTATAGAACATGACAGAATTTGTTTCAACAAAAATTTTGAACTAGAATTAGTTACATTTGTATTTATTAAATGAAATCTATATTAATGTATAATTTCAACAAATTTAATGAAACCTATTTGGTTTTGAAAGCCTTTATACATATTATTATTACAAATTTCATTGTTAACAGCCTGAATTTCCAGTTAATTTTAAATGTAATATGTTTTAGCTATAGTATTTGAACACTGCATGCACTTTCATTTATATATATTTGTTTTCACTTTCTTTCATTAGGTTGAAGCTAGTTTTGTTGCAGAATTGCAAATGTTTGGTACTGGTTGAAACTATGAAAGTAATACAGGTAAATTTAAAGAATTTAGACTTTAAATTTATTAATAGAAAAGATATTCCCAAATGTCAAGGTGAAAGTGGACATTGTAGATTCTAAACACCCATGTGAAAGCAACAGTCTTCTATGGTGAGAGGATGCCATACTTAGCATTAATGCTCTTGTTATTATATGGAATATGGCTTTTTTTTTATCATTATTTTCACTATTTTGATATTCAAAAACCAACATTGATAACAAGTAATATAAAACTCTCACTTTTTATGAATCCTATATCATATTAATTTACTTAATAAATTTTTGTTATATTTGTTATCAATTGTAGGTCTCATGGTTATCATTTAACAGCAGGTTATTAGCAGCAGTTTTGTAGAAAAATGAAGGATGACTGTCAATGGTAAATACATACATTTTAGGATAATTACATGTAGTTACCTTTGAAAAAAAACTTAGGTTTAATTTGAGACTTTTTAATCTGATAATGGTGTTTTGCAGGCATTTATAACATTTCGTTTTGGACAATATATTTAGTAGACTCAACTATAAAATATAGGATCATGTAAACTTGTACAGAATGTCACTGACCTACATTTTTCACTTCACTGACTTTGGTTACATTAAACATCCAATTTCATATACAACAAATGTATATCTCAGCAACTAAAAGGTGTCAGATCATGCAAACTTATATATACATTTTGTACAGTCTCAGTAACTCAGCTTCCAGGCAAAAGAAGGTCACAGTGATCCACATTTTACACTATTGATTTGTACTTTATTTTATAATTTAAATACAAAGACTGCCACTGGTTCTTCTGTGCCACAATTCTGACGGTGAAGATAACTATGTGATGTAGATAACTTATGTTTATTTCAAACTTGGTCACATGCTGTATATGTAAATTTTTACCAAAAAGAACAGTTCAACTGTATTGATTTAAGGTATATGGTAAAGGTCACACCTATTACATATACATGTATACCTTGAATTTGCATTGGACCCTATAATGCTCCCTATATCATTCATATTGTCAATTATTGCATTCCAAATTGCCATTGTACACAAAACAAAAACCACTAAAATGAATGGCCATCATATGCAAAAGCAATATAAAATGCATACCCATCAGCTGACCTAATTATTGCAATCACTTCAATAACCTGGCCATATATCATATTTTAAAACTCTTAATGAGTACCTTTGTTAGTCAGGTATAATATAATCTTTTTAAATTGATGTTGTAATGCATGATTGGATTAATTTTGCACTCACTGAAATATTATATAGATTTAGTAGTTTATTAGTATATATTACACCTTTTCATTACAAATAAATAAATTAAACTTTCAGGTAAATGCAGCAATAGAATGTTCCCCTGGAAAATTTACGCAGAAAATTTGGGAAAGTATGATTAAGAAATTAGAGAGGCAAACAGATAACCAGAAAACAAAGATTTTAAAAGAAAAGAATTGCCACTAATAGTAATATGATATATCTGACTGGGAGCAACATGTACTATTCAATATGGAAGGATTGACAATTTTGACTGAGAACAAAGTGAACTCTAATAATGCTATGACTATCAATAAGTACTTGACTGAATCAGAGGAGTAAACTATTTACATATTTGTAAATATAACAGTTATATGTTTGCTTGATTATTTAGGCATTCAAAATAAAGAAAGTTGAAAAACCTTTGAAAAAGTTATTATTTCATCATTTTTATACGACCGCAAAATTTGAAACAATTTTCGTCGTATATTGCTATCACGTTGGCGTCGTCGTCTGCGTCGTCGTCGTCCGAATACTTGTAGTTTTCGCACTCTTACTTTAGTAAAAAAGAATGGAAATCTATAAAATTTTAACACAAGGTTTATTACCACAAAAAGAAGGTTGGTATTGATTTTGGGAGTTTTGGTCCCAACATTTTAGGAATTAGGGGCCAAAAAGGGCCCAAATAAGCATTTTCTTGGTTTTCGCACTATAACTTTAGTTTAAGTTAATAGAAATCTATGAAATTTTGACACAAGGTTTATGACCACAAAAGAACGGTTGGGATTGATTTTGGGAGTTTTGGTTTCAACAGTTTAGGAATTAGGGGCCAAAAAAGGGCCCAAATAAGCATTATTCTTGGTTTTCGCACAATAACTTTAGTTTAAGTAAATAAAAATCAATGAAATTTAAACACAATGTTAATGACTACAAAAGGAAGGTTGGTATTGATTTTGGGAGTTTAGGTCCCAACAGTTTAGGAATTAGGGGCCAAAAAGGGACCCAAATAAGCATTTTTCTTGGTTTTCGCACCATAACGTTAGTATAAGTAAATAGAAATCTATGAAATTGAAACACAAGGTTTATGACCATAAAAGGAAGGTTGGTATTGGTTTTGGGAGTTTTGGTCCCAACAGAATAAGGGGCCCAAAGGGTCCAAAATTAAACTTTGTTTGATTTCATCAAAATTGAATAATTGGGGTTCTTTGATATGCCGAATCTAACTGTCATGACTGTGTATGTAGATTCTTAACTTTTGGTCCCGTTTTCAAATTGGTCTACATTAAGGTCCAAAGGGTCCAAAATTAAACTTAGTTTGATTTTGACAAAAAATGAATCAGTTAGGTTCTTTGATATGCTGAATCTAAAAATGTACGTAGATTCTTGATTATTGGCCCAGTTTTCAAGTTGGTCCAAATCGGGTCCAAAATTAAACTTTGTTTGATTTCATCAAAAATTGAATAAATGGGGTTCTTTGATAAACCAAATCTAACTGTGTATGTAGATTTCTTCATTTTTTGGTCCCGTTTTCAAATTGGTCTACACTAAAGTCCAAAGGGTCCAAAATTAAACTTAGTCTGATTTTAACAAAAATTGAAATCTTGGGGTTCTTTAATATGCTGAATCCAAAAATGTACTTATATTTTTTATTATGGGCCCAGTTTTCGAGTTGGTCCAAATCAGGATCTAACATTATTATATTAAGTATTGTGCAATAGCAAGTCTTTTCAATTGCACAGTATTGCGCAATGGCAAGAAATATCTAATTGCACAATATTGTGAAATAGCAATTTTTTTTTTAATTAGAGTTATCTGTCTTTGTCCAGAATAGTAAGCAAGAAATATCTAATTGCAAAATATTGTGCAATAGCAAGATTTTTTTTTAATTGGAGTTATCTTTCTTTGTCCAGAATCAACTTAAATCTTTGTTATATACAATATACAATGTATATTCACTTTTTTCTACCAACTGATAAATTAAAATAATCTTTACCATTCAGTGATAACAAGCAGTTTTTTTACATCTTAATATTTTATGACGTATTTAAATGAGTAGTTATTGTTGCAAACTCCATTATAAATTGTTAATTGAGATTAGTTTTGGAATAAGGGAAAGGGGGATGTGATTAAAAACTCATTTGAAATTTCATAAATAAAAAAGAAAATTTCTTCAAACATTTTTTTGAGAGGATTAATATTCAACAGCATAATGAATTGCTCTAAGAGAAAACAAAAAAAATTAAGTTCATTAGAACGCATTCATTCTGTGTCAGAAACCTATGCTGTGTCAATAATTTAATCACAATCCAATTTTAGAGCTGAATCCAGCTTGAATGTTGTGTCCATACTTGCCCCAACCGTTCAGGGTTCAACCTCTGCGGTCGTATAAAGCTACGCCCTGCGGAGCATCTGGTTTGGTTATGTTACTATGACAACTGAAATATATAATGTATTATCATTATGCTTCATCAAACTTAAATCATTAACTGAGGAAAAGGTGACAAAGTCTTTTTTAATCCATTTACTTGCATGACTGTTACCTATGAATCGATAATTTAAAACAAAATATATTTGGTGATTTTCACTTACTTCTGAGTAATTTATTTTGCTCATTTAAGACCACAGTAATGCTAATATAAGCTGCATTACAATGTATCATAGTATTTGTTTACATTTACATAGAAGCCATGTGTTGTTGCTCTGAAATCATGGTATTTGATCTGCCATTGTCTGTTAGGTTGTTAATCTTGCACATCACAACAATGCAAAAACTTGAATTTTCCAACTTCATGTCCTGTTGCCATGGTAACCGTTGTTCATAGAAACCAAAAAATTGTTCTCATTTGATTGCCTTGTGAAACTGTATTATTCTGTGTTAGTTTAACAAAGGATATGACAACATATGTCACACTTTGATCACCGATGATGAAAGATATACAAAAAACTGCTGTTGATCACTGTTTCGTTAGGGGTCACAAAAACGTTTTTTCGGGCAAAAAATAGTCTGGTGACCCATATTTTTTTTTATTTCTTTTTAAAGCTCATTGTTATGACCAGCTTATGTCAAATTAAAAAAAATATTCATTGGACCATTTTTTTTGGAAATTTAAGAAAAATAGAAATTTTTAACAAAATCTGTGTTTTTTTGGTGGAGCAGTGTTGATGAAATTAGAGCTGAAATCAATGAAAATGAATAAAACTGCCATTATTTGTGTTTTATTTACATTTTAAATAATAATTTTGTAATAAATGAAGAACAAACCTTTCAAAATACTTTCAAAGGCTTAAAAAAAATCCAGAGTTTCTACATCAGGTATGTATTTATGCATACACGTGATGTACCAACTTTGGTGACCGTTATCATGGAAACGAGTCTGGTGACATACTATTTTCAACTCAAATTTTCATAGAGGCCATTGTATAGTATATGTATGCAAATTTTAAGAAAAATTCAATGGTGAAAAAAAAATTGCTATATCTGTAAGGATCCACCTTAAATAGATGCTAGAAAGAAATATTTCAGATAATATAAAACATATTTTAATAACAATCTTTAAAAGTTTTTTAAAATATGTATTTCTCTTTCGATTTCTTTAAGAAAAAACTTATTTGAATATATCGCCATGTTTATTCTTTTTCCACAACGTGTAAGCAAAACAACCATTTTGATCTGAACCCCTCTGACAAGACTGAAACATAAATTAAAAACAAAATAGTTTAAGAATAACAGACGCTTGTTTCGTTTACAAAAGACTCGAAACAAAACAGTTAAAGTGAAAACAAAATCAAACGGTCCTGTTGATCTTAAATTCGTCTAAAAAGACTGAACCTTATATGATCATTTAGTTAGTTTTTAAAAATTGTTTTTTTTCTAAACTCAGTACAATTTAGAATTCAATCTTAAGTTAAGTTCAGTAACATTTCAGACCATTCATTTTTTTAAAACAAAAATTAATATCATTTATATATGAGGAAAGATATATTTCTAATATCATAGCTTTTTTGATCTACATGTACATTACTTAAATTCTTAAATTTGACAGAAATACACCAACCTAAATAACAGCCTATGGTTTAGTAAGATCAGAATATTGCAAAGATAGTTGTAGAGTTTGATGAAAATCTTAGTTGAATTCAAAAAGTTATGAAAACAATTGTACTATCTCTATTTTGGCAAAACTGCAAATCCTAGCTTTTTTTTACCTAGATTACTTTAATTCTTAAATTTGACAGCAATACACCAAAAATCTTAATGACATAGGATTCAGTAAGCTTGATATATATTTTAGATAGCTGCATAGTTTGATGAAAATCCAAGTTGATTTGAAAAAGTTATTAAAAAAATTAAAGTGTATTATCTTGATTTTGTTCGAACTGCAAATTCTACCTTTTTTTACCTAGATTAATTTTTTTCTTGAATTTGACAGCAATACAACAAAAAAACAAAATGACCTGGGATTCAGTAAGCTTATTATATATCTAAGATAGCTGCATAGTTTGATGAAAATCCAAGTTGATTTGAAAAAGTTATTAAAAAATTTAAAGTGTACTATCTCTATTTTGTTTAAACTGCAACTTCTAGCTTTTTTGACCTAGATTAATTTAATTCTTGAATTTGACAGCAATACAACAAAAAACAAAACGACCTGGGATTCAGTAAACTTATTATATATCTAAGATAGCTGCATAGTTTGATGAAAATCCAAGTTGATTTGAAAAAGTTATTAAAAAAATTAAAGTGTACTATCTCTATTTTGTCCGAATTGCAAATCCTAGCTTTCTTTTACCAACATTACTTTAATTCTTAAATTTTACAGCAATACAACAAAAAAGTAAATGAAATGGGATTCAATAAGCTTGATATATATTTAAGATAGCTGCATAGTTTGATGAAAATCCAAGTTGATTTGAAAAAGACTAGTCGAGACAGGTCGAGACTGGTTGAGATGAGTCGAGACTAGTCTAGACAGGTCGAGACTAGTCAAGACAGGTCAAGACAGGTTAAGCCTTGGTCAAGACCATTTCAGACTTCACAAAGATCATCAAGTACTGAATCACACTAATTAAGTAAAGTCGAGACCTAGTCGAGTACACTTAAGTATAGTTAAGTACAGTCGAGACAATGTCAAGACTAGTCGAGTAAAGTGTGTGCTTGATTTTACTGGTCGAGCACAAAAACTGGTCAATTCAGACTCTGAGCAGTTTGTAGTGATTATATCTGTTACCACTTTCATGCGTGATGTGAGAATTTTTTACAACCAATATATATGTATGTGCTCAAAAAAGCTAGACAACTACGAATCTAATGAAATAGAAAAAAATTAAAGTCGGTTGTATCAAGTACTTAAATACTGACTGACGATCCCTCAAAAACTAGTCAGCTGATGAAGCAATCAAATTGTTTAAGACACACTATTTTTCAGGCGTTATGAGTACACGTAGAAATAGGCAAACAACTGACATATAAAGCTCGTTAACAAAAGCAATAACCTAGAATCATATTAATAAAACAGTACACAAATCATCTAGATTTGAACAAATGGTATTCGACAGTTTACGAACAAAAAAAGTAAAAACACAAAAATACTGAACTTCGAGGGAAATTCCAAAAGGAAAGTCCCAAATCAAATGGCAAAATCAAAAGTTCAAACACATCAAACGAATTGATAACAACTGTCATATTCCTGACTTGGTGCAGGCATTTTCTTATGTAGAAAATGGTGGATTAAACCTGGTTTTATAGCTAGCTAAACCTCTCACTTGTATGACAGTCGTGAATCCTTTTTCAGAATTTATTGTGAAACTATGCATGTTGTATTTTTCTTAAACGTCGGAAATCGTCTTCTGTGTTAACGTTTAACTTAATTATGTTAATAGCTGTCTTATTATCAGTCAGGAGCATTACTTAAACAAGTAACATTTTAAATTACCTATACAAGTAATGTTGAAAACGAGGCTATTTTAAATATTACTTATATGTTGCGGAGAGTTGTCTCATTGGCAATCATATCGCATCTTCTTAATTTGATATTGACAACACCATCGCTTAACACGAAACACAACATAGAACATTAAAACTTAGCAACTCTAACGACACCTAAAACTGGGGGTGATTGCAGGCTCTCCGGGAGGAAGTGGAAGTAAATCAACTGGATAGGTATAAACAAACATTTTGTTATCATTTGTAAAAATATTCTGTAATGGTAGACGACCGTTTGGAAAGTAGTTTTGAATAGAATAACATTTTAAAAGAAGTAAACTTCATAGCAATGATTATGTAGAGAATTAAAACGACCGTAGTTAAGATATATTCAAATCTCGTCAATCGATTAATAGGAAACACAATAATAGTAACAAATAAAAATTTGGTGAATAATATGATATCTAAAAGGAACCAACCATATTTGTCCACAGAGTAAGCGTTTCATTAAATGAATGCATCACCTGCCAAACAAATTCAATATGTCACAAATGCATGAAAAACCGTCCTCTACATCAGTTGATTTGAAAAAAAGTTAAAGAATTGTACTTATGCGAAGTTCTGTCTTTCATTGATGATGCTTATGCATGGTGTTTGTAAGGAAAAACATGTAAATGTGAAATAAAATAAACTGAAATAATTGTCAATTAATTGTTTCTGTATATGAAACTAAAAACAAACAACATACTGATTGTTATCATACTTGTGGTTTACAGTCTTGATCATATGCAATGTTGCCCATATCAGAGTGTGCACATTTATTGACAAACGTGAGACAAAGCAAATAATATAATTTTTCTAAGCGTCGTTTTAAATTATCGATAGTACGGGGAGATGGAATTAAGTAATTCACAGAAAGTTAAAATGTCCGACAGAAATCTGTTAGATTGAATATTTTGAAAATTGGTCAACTGATATTGTGTGCAGATGGATCGTGTGAGGTTTTTTTAAATAACAGAAACAGTTTCAAAAGTATTGTTGCTATTAGTTAGTATGAATCAAACGGTCACTCAATCCTGAATTAAGTTTGACGATCATGTATAAACGGTATATTGATTTATGTTAGTTTGACGATCATGTATAAACGGTATATTGATTTATGTTAATTTTATGATATATATTCAGTTCAAAATAAACAGATATGTTTAGACTACATAGTAAATAGGACCATTGGAATACGTCACTATTTTAAGTTTCCCCAATGGAAGAACGATACTTCAAATATCAAACATTGACATCATTTATTGCACAAATCAAAGGGTCGAAACTGTTTTTTAACTAAATTAGTATTAATATTTCTGCTTCGACACCTCTTCGCGTTAGCTTAGCTCTTAATATCATTGATTATTCCATGCAAATCATGTATTATTGTCATAAGTTCTTTTTCTTTATATGTGCTAATCTAAAATAAAAAAGCAAATTACAAATTGAAATTCACGTCATCAAGACGGTTCTCCAAATTTGACAGTTGCTTGAGAATCTACGACGTATTATTTAAAAGATTGTATTTTACAGTGATATCAAATATGTATCGGCTATTTAAACTGTTCTACATAGTATATATGCTTGTTTTACATTAACATATTAAGAAATGCCATTCTCAACTATAATTTCAGGAAATTTAAGGTGTTTCGTAGTAGATTAGAAAAAAAATCTACGTTGCTAGTTATATATTACATCCGCTGAGTCCGACTCATCTGGCGAAATTATACTTACATTTACTAATGATAAAGTGCGTACCAAATTTGTTTTTGTATTTCGTTGATAAAGCTCTTCATTGTTTGTTTTGAATTTTTAAAATATGCTGGTCTTGCATCAGCGAGGAGACATAACTTGTCGAAAAGCGCATGCAAATGTATTCTGTTACATATGTGGTGAGCTTGTGCATTTAACGTGTGTATATTCTTGTCTTTGATAGGTCATATAGTCATTTAAGGTGCTGCATTCTTGAGGAGATAAACGTAACAAACAAAATTAATATATCTCTTTAATACTTAACAAAAACCCTTTTCCACTTGTTTGGAAAACTTTGCTTTACAATGTTCCTCAAGTGTAGAATGTTCCTTCTGTCGGATGAAAACAGCAGTGTTGATAATTGATATTGTCTACTACAATGTACCTCACAACATTTAAGACAAATAGCCAAGACTGGTCGGCCTGATTTGATAATAATGTTACCGAAAAAGATATTATTTTTGTTTTCGTCTAGAATATGCATGAACTATTTCATAAGACATGGAGGATAACAGATTGAAGCATTTTCTCTCTGAATGTTTTGTTTACTGTTTATGTCATATCTTCAATTTATTGTTCATTGCATATTCTGATGATGGCACATAACACTTTGATGAATAACCACCAGAGAAAATATTAATGGTTTTATGTATTCAGATGTATGATAATAGAATTTTACAGCTTCATCTTTATAATAAGACATGTATTATAAATATGTTTGCGTCATTCGTGTTCATACGTGACACATGCTTTGGAAAATCACATAAGATACATTGTTGGCACAATATGAAGGATTTTAGTTTAAACGAGTCAATGAGTTGAGGTCCAAAGTTTAATATAGGAGTTACCAAACAAAAATATTTGCATACAAGTCGTGCAAACTATGAATAACTTTAAAAAACCACTATTAAAACGCAACTGTGCTGAAAACTTTATAATAGGTTGGATGATGTTGCAGGGAATTTCAAGTCCAATAATGGCAGATTTTCAGGAAACGATTTATTTATCATCCGTCATAAAATTCAGTAGAATTTCACCGGAGTATTGTCTCATTTACTTGGGTGACCCAATGGAATAATAAGAACTGGAAGTTCCAATATAAGTTGTGTATGCGAATTTCTCCAAGTGCATATTGCATATGATTTAAATATATATAACCTGCTGTATTAGCACAAATAATTAGTTTACACATTTTAGTATTAGAAAAAAAAACAACACAAAAAAACATAGAATTAAAAACCAATTCATAAGACAACTATTGAAGTTCTTTCCATCTCATGTGTCTATATTTAATGGAATTTTCTGCAGATAGGCACAATCAAGACTTATTTGGCATAAAAACTGCACATTAAAACGACACATTGTTTTACAAATAAAGAGTTAGAAAGATAATTTTGAAAACAGTAATACACGTGGTTTTTCGTCGTTTTATCATTTGAAGACAACCATCATCATTAACTTAGTATAAATGTATATTAGATAGTTGTGTTCATCCATCAAGGCTGTTCATCTCGTAGATGTGAACAAATTAAACGAATAATCTGAAGAACGGTCCAGCATCGAACGTATTGCCCTTTGACATATATGCTTAGGTTCTTATGTTGTGTTGCTACACCAATGTCCCATGCGAGGAAGTAGTTGAGCGCATGTACGCACATGCTTGATGTGAAGGCTGTAAATTAACAGTTGGTGTAGGTTGCTGTCTGTTATGTATGTTTTTTTTTTTTTTGCAATTTTTTTGATTGCATCATCAATCAGCTGTTTTCTACCGATTGAATGGTTTCAATTTTTTCATGTATACCCAAGAATCGTGGATGTACCAATTCAGTAGAATTTGCTCTATCACCATGATCACTAAGTTTTAAATGATATTTACAGATGTGTGTAACAAAATAGGATCACAAAGTGGGGTTGCTTTCCGGAGCATATGATTGTATCCCCTATTTTAATTGGGATCGTTGTGGTCAATATTTCGTTTTCGGTGTAATATTTTTTTTGTGCTTCTTTTCGTTCTTTTTGTTTTTGGTCATAATCATAGGTGCTGCCTTTTTACTTGACTTTTTATTGATCATGATGTATATTATGATAACAAACTATATCTAACTGGAAGTGTCATCCATTCAGTTGCGATTGTATAACACGTACCTTTATATATTGCCATTATGACCTTAGCAATGCTCATTTAAAGACTTTGTTTTGAAAATAGACATGTAGTAGCGTAATCTTGTTTATTTCAGTAAAAGATATCCATGTACTTTTGATATGAGAGGAAACGAAATATTTTGAACTAACCAATTACGTGTGACTAAGTTGCTATAATACTTTTATTACAATTAATTTTAAAGTCTAGCATCTCACAAATAAATAAGGTGATTATTCCATATGCTACACGTAACTTTTGCAATAAAATAAAAATTGAGATGTAAATGAATCTTGAGGTTTATGATTAATATCTGTTCATCTTGCATGACTTCTTTAACATTAATCATGAAATTAGATCCTGCCTATGCATTTGCACGATCTGTTTATTGAATTAAAAGCCTATGTCTCCCAAGGAACAGACATCGTATGCAATATATTCACAGACAATTCCAAAAAAGTTAGTTTTGACTTTTAAGGCAACCAAATTAAATATCGATATGTCAAATTAATAAGATCTTTAAAATACCATCCTAGATTAACAGATCTAAGCTCAAAGTAATACCGATTAATTGATGTATTGATGTATAATACAACTCTAAGCACGTTATGCTATCTATTGTGACTTTTCAAACTAGTCAATTAAGTCGAACGCAATGGTATGTGTGGGATTCGAACTCGCAACATCAATGTTTACATGCTAGTTATGCAGTAATTGAACTACGTAGAGCAGTCGGTGACCCAGGACCCTGATACGTTATAATATTTGAAATCAAATCCACATACAGATATGTGTTTAAAATAAGGACTCTGAGAAAAATGTCAAAACTATAAAAATCAATAATTTCAAGTTATTATCGAGCTTCAAAGTCATGATCATTTTCTTGTTCTGATCTAGTCATTCTGTCATTAATGGTATCCGATATGTCTTTACAAAGGTGACAATCTACACTTTTCTACAAGAATGTTCAACATACGACTTGAACTATCAAAATGTTTGACAGTTATAAGCTAGTCATTCATAAGTTCTCATTTAGTCTTTACCTTTTTTCAAAATTGTCCTTGTAGTTTTATACAACCGTTTACAAATACCTTTTAGAACCAAATAACAACTCTCTGACATATGGTAGTTTTTAATTTGACAATGACACTTTGACATATGAGTTGATCAACAAGCCTATAGAACTTGTCAATTTATTTATTTTGTCTGATCAATAACCTGTTACCCATTGCTCGCTCCGGTTATTCCTACACCGTAAAATTGAACATATGCTTCTTAATTTCTTACCGGATGGAACTAAGTTTATGTAGCCATTATGCTTACACTCTATTTTTAACAAAGAAACTATGGTTGGTATTGCATTACATATTTATTGGATACTAATGGTCATGGATTTCGTGGGTTCAGGTGATCCACGATTTGAAATCTTTAGCTAATTTAAAATTATCTATAGGTGTACATGTATATGCAGACTTGGCAAAACAACGGAATCAAATATTAATAAAAATACAGGTATTCCGCAATCCACGAAAGTTGGTACCCACAAAAAAAAAAAAATCCACAGTTATAGACTATATATTCCTGTTATTTGGGATTTTTTGCCATGGCATTGTCAATTTGAATATATATTTAGTAGTATTCGCATCTCTCTTTATGTCATTTACATGTAAGTACATGACTGTAAAAGTTGAGTTCTTTAAATTAAAACACGATTGCAATATTCATGACATTGGTATTATTACAAATCTGAGATCATATTGATGTATTTAGACGACACAATAAGTTCTGAACTTAAAGTTCGCCTACATTATGATTAGTTGTTTTGCGTTTTTACTAATTGAATATCCCTTCAGTAGTATTCGCATCTCTCGTGTGTGTCATTTAAGTTCATGGCTATAAAAGTTTAGTACTTGAAATTAAAACATGATTGCAATATTGGTATTATTACAAATCTGAGATCATATTGATTTATTAAGACGACGCAATAAGTTCTAAATTCAGAGTCCATCTACCGTATGATGAGTTGTTTCATAAGTTTTTGTGTGGATTTTTTTCGGGATGGATTGGGCTGTGTTTTTGGTTTTTTTTTGCCATTCCATATTTCTTGTTACTAATTTTTTTTGGGGGCGTTTTTACATATTGATAAAGTTATTGTATATACTTTAACAACACACCAGCTATTTTCTATACTCATTTCCATATGATGCTTCCATGTATTGTATCTAAAACAGGGACGAAAGATACCAAAGGGACAGTCAAACTCATAAATCTAAAACAAACTGACAACTCCATGGCTAAAAATGAAAAAGACAAACAGAAAAACAATAGTACACACGACACAACATAGAAAACTAAAGATTAAACAACACGAACCCCACCAAAAACTAGGGGTGATCTCAGGTGCTCCGGAAGGGTAAGCAGATCCTGCTCCACATGTGGCACCCGTCGTGTTGCTTATGTGATTACAAATCCGGTAAATAGTCTAATTCGGTAGGTCATATTCATGAAAGGGAAGGGGATTGTAGTTACGACGTAAGGAACATATCCGATATCATTTGTGAAACGGTTATTCCATAACGGTCAACCAACTCGTGATGGCGTCCGTAAAATTTACGAAGGGATGATTTCAACTTCACTATTTGGAACTCTTGGTTTAATAGCTTCCTTGTGAGCAGCAAACCTCTATCAAGAAAATCATGATAGGAAATGCAAGCACGGGAATATCGTATCAATTGGGAGATATATACCCCGTATGCAGGTGCTGCTGGAATGTTGCTACTTAGAAATGGAAAGTTCACAATTGGAAAGCTGAAATCATCTCTTTTGTCGTAAAGTTTTGTTTTCAACCGACCCTCATTGTCAATTTCTAGATGTAAGTCAAGATATGAAGCCGACTTAATTGTATCTGTAGTATCCTTTATCTCTAGTTCGATTGGATAGATGCGTTCCACGTAGTCACCAAATTTTGAATTGTTTAGTGAAAGAACATCATCTATATAGCGGAAAGTAGAGTTAAAGGATATTGCTAACTTCTTGTCTTTCTTCCTAAGAAGTTCCTGCATGAAGTCAGCCTCATAATAATAAAGAAACAAGTCGGCGAGTAGAGGGCCACAGTTTGTTCCCATTGGAATGCCGACAGTCTGTTGAAAAACACGTCCTCCGAACGTAACAAATATGTTGTCAATCAAGAAATCAAGCATCTTGATAATATCAGTTTCAGAGAATTTTTTGTTTGAATCAGAGTGATTCTTTACAAAGTAGGATTTATCCCTCCCTAAGACAAGATACTTGTATCTACGTTGGCCATTCTTTTTTATGAAGCAAAGTAATACCAACTCTTTCAATTTGTCTTTTAGTTTGGAATGTGGAATACTTGTGTACAGAGTAGAAAAGTCAAATTTTTTAATACTGTTACAAGATGAAAGAGAGTTAGATTGTATGTACTCTAAAAGATCTTTTGAATTTTTAAGTATCCACATCTGATTCACGCCACCATTAGAATAGGCAGTTTCACAATAACTTTGAAGCCCGTCTTTGATTGCTGATAAAATAGATGTTAATAATTTAGAAAGAGGTTTCGTGGAGCACTTGGAAGACCCAGCAATATACCGTTGTTTGTAAGGACACTTATGTAGTTTAGGTATCCAATACAGTGATGGAAGATCCAGTTCTTCATCTTTGGTTGAAATTCCAAAGGAACATAGAACAGACCTATGATTATCCAGGATTTCCTCTTTGGTAAGTGTCGTGAGGGTATATGTTGAGTTTCCAAGTGAATTGTCAATACCTAATTCGTTTATCAAGCAGTTGATGTAGTGACTTTTACACACAAAAACGATGTTATTTGGGGCTTTATCTGCGGGGACAACAACATATTTGTCATGGAGGTCGGATAGGTGTTTTGCAACATTTGGGTCTTTAAAGATTGACGTAGCATGGGCATTGATGGACCCATTCAGTTTCTTAATTCTGATTTGTATAAACGACCTCACTGCCTTAATCCATTCGGAAAGAGTGTCTACGTCTTCCTTCTCGCGCTTAGCCCATTGCCTGACATAATCCTCGACTGAATCCATCAAAATTTTAAAGTTGTATTTCCAATTGATGGATTTAGGCTCACGATATTTGGGACCTTTCGATAACACATTTCGTAGAGAAGTGTTATTAACAATGTTAAGGTCACCGGTAATAACGTGGCCAGCAGGATTATATGTGAATTTGGAACTAGCACAAGTGCAATCAGGAGGTTTAGACTTGAAGTCGTCAATATCGAGATCCTGCAAAACGCGTTTGTAATTGAAAATTTTAGTTGCAATATGTTTGGTATAGGTATAAGAAATTATTGGTACAGACTGGTCTTTGAAATAAGGAGGTATTTTCGATTGTACTAATTTATGATGAAGGATATTGCCCAGGTTGACGCCATCGAGACCTTTGTTGGCAAAGGAAAGATTAAGAAAAAATCTTTTCTCTTTTTCATCTTTTCCAATGCGAACTGGCTTGAAAAGTCTGTGACTTGCAATATCCGAAATTATAGCTTCAATTTTGTATTGGTTTGAATGAGGGTTTGTAACAGTGGATTCCAAACATAAATTGAACAGAGAATGAAGTTTTGAAAGGGGTAATGAATAAAGTTTCGTGCGAATGTGATGAATACCTAACGGCTTTTGTATGAATGGCAGCAAGTCATTAATAGAGACATCATGCAGAGAAGGTGATGTATAATGACGATGACCATGACTGCGTCTACGTCGAGGAGTCGAGTTGAAAATATTCATCACATTCACCGAGTTACAGGAAGGACTAGATAGAATACCTATACCATCAATTTTGTCATTGCAGCCATAAGGTGTTGCAGTTCCCAATTGTCTAATCCAGTAGTCTTCTTTTTGTCTACGGAGAGTCGTTGAAAGATTAGGATTGTTAGAGCTATGGTATATCTTTTCGATAATGCGAACTGTCATAGAAACGATGGAATGATCGGGCTGATTGAAATGCTGGTATAGAATGTCGTTAGCATTAAGGTTAATGTCTGATCTATGACCGCACATACGTTTGTTAAGCCTTCCTTTCGTTTCACCAACGTATACCAATCCGCAAAGGTTGCACTCTAATCCGTAGACGACATTTATCGATTTACAATTCAGATCATCGTAACTTCTGGTAAAATATGACTTCTTGGTCAAATTGCTAGTGAATTCAGCATCTGTGATTAAAATAGCACAAGTTTTGCAGCCTTTGGTCTCACATTTTGAAATGCGACAGTGTTGTACTGTGTCATCAAACACCAAAATGTCTTTAAGGGGAACTGAACATGGCTGTATATGTGTAATATTGTTATTGTCACTAGGACGATGATCTGAATGAGTCGTGTTTGAGATATTTGTCATGTCTGGTGATGAGGGGACACCTGCCGTATCAGACGACACCGTGTCCATGGTGACGTCTGTTTCGGACCTTTTTATACTGGGCGACGTCCGAGCCAGTTTCCTGTTTGATCTTCGTAAGTTCATGCAATGTAGTTTTGCTACTGGGCGGATGATGTCCTCGGGGACAAAATGTCCACCAGCAGAGACATCGACCCAGTGGTAATAAAAGAGGGACGAAAGATACCAAAGGGACAGTCAAACTCATAAATCTAAAACAAACTGACAACTCCATGGCTAAAAATGAAAAAGACAAACAGAAAAACAATAGTACACACGACACAACATAGAAAACTAAAGAATAAACAACACGAACCCCACCAAAAACTAGGGGTGATCTCAGGTGCTCCGGAAGGGTAAGCAGATCCTGCTCCACATGTGGCACCCGTCGTGTTGCTTATGTGATTACAAATCGGTAAATAGTCTAATTCGGTAGGTCATATTCATGAAAGGGAAGGGGATTGTAGTTACGACGTAAGGAACATATCCGATATCATTTGTGAAACGGTTATTCCATAACGGTCAACCAACTCGTGATGGCGTCCGTAAAATTTACGAAGGGATGATTTCAACTTCACTATTTGGAACTCTTGGTTTAATAGCTTCCTTGTGAGCAGCAAACCTCTATCAAGAAAATCATGATAGGAAATGCAAGCACGGGAATATCGTATCAATTGGGAGATATATACCCCGTATGCAGGTGCTGCTGGAATGTTGCTACTTAGAAATGGAAAGTTCACAATTGGAAAGCTGAAATCATCTCTTTTGTCGTAAAGTTTTGTTTTCAACCGACCCTCATTGTCAATTTCTAGATGTAAGTCAAGATATGAAGCCGACTTAATTGTATCTGTAGTATCCTTTATCTCTAGTTCGATTGGATAGATGCGTTCCACGTAGTCACCAAATTTTGAATTGTTTAGTGAAAGAACATCATCTATATAGCGGAAAGTAGAGTTAAAGGATATTGCTAACTTCTTGTCTTTCTTCCTAAGAAGTTCCTGCATGAAGTCAGCCTCATAATAATAAAGAAACAAGTCGGCGAGTAGAGGGGCACAGTTTGTTCCCATTGGAATGCCGACAGTCTGTTGAAAAACACGTCCTCCGAACGTAACAAATATGTTGTCAATCAAGAAATCAAGCATCTTGATAATATCAGTTTCAGAGAATTTTTTGTTTGAATCAGAGTGATTCTTTACAAAGTAGGATTTATCCCTCCTAAGACAAGATACTTGTATCTACGTTGGCCATTCTTATCTAATATATCATGTTGTCTATAACATCATAGGAAAAGCACATGAAGGATGTAAGTGGTCAATGAATGAACCAATATAGAGAAAGTAATAAACACAATCATCGTACTGATCAATGTGGCTCCTAACTACGTAAGAGTACAACAGCTTTGTCACTGTCAATAATAGATGATATAAACAGTGTTTCCCAAACCTGTACTTGCCAATTGACTGAATTTTAACGATGATTGAAGAGATTACTGTCTGTCCGAAATAACATTTAACTTATCGGAATAACAACACTACTAGATGACTTATAGTATGCGATTAGACTTAAGACACAATATACTAAAGCATTATTATAGTTATATAATACGTGTCCGTGTATTCAATATCTTAACACTATCTCGTGTTCTTACTGCATGATAATATGTTGAAAGGTGGCATGTTGACCCTTTGGTATTCAATATAGAAACATATTGTATTTGATGAGTTAGCTAACCGAGTTCGGTTGCGTATGACATAACATTTAATGGGTGCTATAATTATATGGTTTTCAAATAGGTTATAGACTCTCCTGCAGTTATAATGGCATCTGGATAAACATGATAACGCATTTCAAAAAGTATTTCCAAATTTTCATTTGTTAACTAACAATTGGGTGTCTTTTAAATACAATTTCTCACGTCTTGTCACAACCATATCATTAATAAACATATTTTTTGATTACTATCTTATACAATTGCAGTAGCGAAATTGGCACAACTAATAATAATCATGATAATAATGAATGTCTCAAAATTATGTATGCCAGTAACACATTTTGTCTTTAAAAATTCGAAACGTTTAGAAAGCCAAAACTATTATCAAGCTGGTGAAAAAAAAAACTAACAAAAAGACAGGCTTGTATGTAATATATATCCTTCGAAATATTTTGTTTGATTTCATAGAAACTTATTTTGAGTTAGTTTGTTGTTTATGTAAGGAAAACCGTTTTCCATAATTCTACAACGCAGAACTGTTTAATGTATTTGACTTTTCAAATTTGTGATTTCGCATCTTTTTTGATGAAAGTTATCGCCCAAATGGGAATTGTTATTATATGTTTATGTATAATAATGTTAGCATCATTTGACGCGTATTTAACAAACAATTTGGATGTCACCTTTTGTGGTGTATTTGTTTATAAATTTAAGGAAAATAAACTCAGAAAATATACCAGGCTTATACTTTTGTAAGCCAGACACGCGCAACAGACTTATTAGTGACGCTCGAGTCAAAAATGTGAAAAGCAGAAATAAAGTACGAAGCATTGAAAAACCAAGAACTACGAAATGATTTGTCAAACTGATATGTATATGATAAGATTGAAGTGAGTAAGACATTATTAATAGGGCTTCATCAATCAATTTGCTATCAGATGCATTCAAGACTGCATTAACTGTTTTAACTTGAACGTGATCTGATATGTCTGCACATACATAAAGTGGATTCCTCTAACATTTCATTTATAGACATTCTTTTTGGTCCGTTATAGAATCTGACATGGCTGCCATATCTAATAAGGAAATATGTTCAAGATCTGTCTAGGCTGTTGCTATATATGGTCAAACCCGTGCGAAATTGACGTATGTATATTGTCAGAATATATATAGAGCAAGATTAATAAGCATATAAGAGAAGGATAAAAGGTTTCAATCTTGTGAAATTTAAAGAGAGGACAATACTTGAAACTCTGCCAAATATAATCAATAATTCATTGTTTATGTCAGATGGAATACAATGAGAAATTTTGATGAAAATCTTGCGGAGATATGTGTATCCCTGTTACAATCATCTCTCATTAGCACGCAACAAATGATCCTTGTTTTTAATAATTATTAAGTTTACGAAACAGATAATATTCTAAAGTCTATGAATGAACAAATGAGATCACATCAGTTTTTTTTTTCTTTTCGCCATGGCATTTCCAGTTCATTTTCGAGTTATGAGTTTGAATAACCAATTAATATCGTTCGCTCATCTTATTTGTTTTATCATTAATATGGAGTATCAATATCATCAGGGCAGTTAATTAATTATTTGCTTGCCATCCAGTTGTCTTTGTTCAATGGATGGTTAATGGGAATACAAAAAAAAATGGAAAATGAATAGACGATAATGGTCTTAAAACCGAAGATCAGGTTTAATAGATCAATCAAAAAAAATTAGTACAAGTTCGTTCTCAAACGAAATTTTGTTCTGGATTTTTTTTTTCGAGCGCCAATATATATTGCTAGCAATATTTAGTCAACCTCGGAACAGACTGTATGGATGCATACAAGTACGTTTTTGTATGTTTTGTACAATAGTATTGTTCATTATATGAAAGGACTAATCTAACTAAACAACATGTGAAAATGTTGTTCGCGGAGGATGAATTTCTTTGAATACGTTTGTCCGATTAAATTGACAGGCCGAGTTCCCACCTTACAAAGTTTGAGAATTGGTAGAAAGGTTATTACAGCCTTTTTTCGTTGTTTATTTTATTTTATAGACATTTTAACGTTGGGTACCCATTTGCGAGCCTTGCCTAAAGATCCGCTAATGAAAATACTGCGTTTGTGAGGGGACCACATATGTAATCACAATTACGTGTGGTACTTCAACTACTAGTAAATAGTAAAAGAACAAAAATAGCGAACTACGAGTAAAAGTCTAAACGGACAGTCCCTAACAGACATAATATTTAAAAATGTCAAAAATAGGGGTACAACAGTCAACATTGTGTTACAATCTTAATCGCTATAAAAAAAAAACAAGCACATTTGTTTACAAAGATAAACAAAAAGGCATATAGACAAAGCACATTAGCAATAACGAAAGACAAGAATACAAAAATTTACCATAGCACAAAACCATAATGTCGGGATGTAAAAGTGCCGAGCCACGTCATAGATATTGCCAAATATAGACCAAACAGGAAAAGTATTAATTTACAAAGACAAGCAAAAGAATACTAAACAACGCCAGTACCTTGAATCCATACTTCACTACCATAGTGCATTATTTGTGAAGTTCATTATGTTTACGACTCATCAATTTTGTTCTTTTACAGTATTTTTTTTAAAACTAGATTCACTGCAAAAAATCACCTGAAAGAAGATTGTCATTATTGAGCTATTTATGTTTAACTTTTTTTTCGAGCATTACTTATAGACGAAATGTGTGTCTGGCATATACAAATTTAATCCTGGTATCTATGACGAGTTTATTATACAAAGAAATTGCAAATGGAAATTCAATGTATATCAATTCACAATACGAATGAACGTCGATATTGTATTATTGTTAGTCTTGTAACTTTTTTTTAATGAATAATCAATATCTACTTAACCATCTTTATATATAGTCAATGAAACATGGTATCGTCCGGGTTGATTCGGAAAAAGAATGACCTGTCGTTCTGAAAGAAAATAACTCCATATAGGTATATAACTGTGCTGATTTATTATTTTAAACATGATTAATTACATTTTTCATTTATTGTTAATATTTCTTGTCCTTTTTTAAAGTGTGTACTAAATTGAATGTCGATTATATCTCTGATCGGTCCGAGATAAATCATGAAATCAATATATTGTAATGTCAGTTGATCAGCTTTATCAATTTATTTAATTGAAATCACTGCCGTCTCAAAGGTGGCTAAAATGCAACATTAACCCATAGACAATTTCATAATAATGAATGTTGTTTTAATTTTGTAAACTCAATGGGAATCAATTCAACAAAATTAATTGACGTTTTATTTAGTTATAGTAATATAACTTAATTTGGGAGACTCAATGATTAGGTTAATGCTATTGGATATATATAAAAACCAATATCGATGTCATCTTCGTTTATCCAGGATAATAAACAAATATATAGCGTTTAAAAAAAACACCTTATAACATCTGATTTGATAGAAAAAACAAACAAGGAAATTAAACGCTTGACCATGTAGTTCCATTTATCTGCTACTTCTAATAGAATAGAAATGGTTTCCGTTGGGTCGAGGTCGAAAAAACAAAAAAAAACAACTGAAACAAACGTATTAATGTCAACTAATGGTACAACGATACTGTAATGACTTTATCCTCGTGCAAATTGTGTTATTTTAACATAATAATCATAATCAATCACTTCCATACATGGTTTTTATATGTTTGGCATACATATACTAGCATGTGTACTGTTATAGACCTTATGTGGTCCTTTGCAGACTGTTCCAGTGACGCATATTATTTTTGTTGTTTGTAGATACACAATATCAATTTCGTACTTTGTTTGAGTTTTTTTATTTGATCTTGATTGATGATGTTGGTTTTTTTTTTGTTATACAAAACGCGCGTTTTGAAAAAACTTTGATGAGTTTTTTTATTCACAAGGATTTTACAAACTTTTGTACGAACACCTTACAAAGTAAATGAATGTCCATGATAACAAACAATTTGAAATCAAAAATTTCAACAAGAAACTTAAAACAGACTATTCTATAAATCATCCCTTATTCAACTATCGACTATGACCTATGATCTAAAAATCAAAGTTAAACCTATACAAGCTCTAGCTAATACTTTGTGGTATTTCAAATCAGGAATAACGACTAACATTTCATTGATAATTGAATCTGTTTCAATATGATTCGAATTTAATATTGATGTTCTATCAAGAAGGAATAACAATATGGCATGTGATTCTCACTTTCCTCTTACTGTGATAGCCACCAGAGCAAAACTAGTGAGGCATATAATAGAGTAAAAAACTAAAAAAAAGCGTTCTAATTTTTAAATTTCATCTTATACATGTTTGATGGATGTGCTTCACATTTTTCTATACTACTAGAACACACCCGTGATATCACGGGTCCGTGACTGAATTTAAGTATATAACTATGCGCAAGCCTTATTTTAGTATTAGTATTGACATCTGATAAAGTGATGCCGATTATAAGATACATAGTTTTTCTCTGCATTCAAGTCTTTCTGTTTGAAGCCGTCGAACTGAAACAAAAATATTAATTATTTGGAAAACAAAAGGTCCTGGAATGGAGTATTTTTTAATCAACAGCATTGTCCTATATAGGTTATAAATAAAGTTGAATTCTTTGCTTCGCTGTTTTACGTCATGCCCACTAACAAATTGAAAACTGTACCTATACGCCTTATTTTAAGTCCATACTTTTAGTATTCGTATTGTTATCTTTGAAAGTCTTACTGATTAAAATACTACAATAGGTAACAATTTGACAATTTAGTAGTGTCAACCCTGTGGTTATGACCCGTGTATATAGCATATTAATCCTGAATACAACGTTTGGTGGTGCGCCTGTCAGATGCGGAACGTACAGATAAGGTAAAGGTAACAGGTGAATATACTATTGGTATCGGTAGCGGACTCGACCCGGAACTTCTTAATTATTGGCAATATTAATTACGTGGAAAACAAAAGGGCCTGGAGTGGAGTAATTTTTAATCTACACCTTTGTACTATATTAGTTATATATAAAGTTGAATTCTGTGATTCGCCGTTTTTACGTGATGACGGCTGACAAATTGGACCTCGTAATTTTAGTATTATAGATACTATCATGGCACAAATGAAATATACACAATCGTAGTTTTGATATTTATGAAATGTTTACACCAAAATAATTTCTTAAGTGGAATGCTTTGTTAAGTTGGTATTAGTATTGAGAAACACGTACCTATAAGGTCAATCTTATATAACAGTCCAGTTACCTCTTTCCTCTCCTGGTTTCTTTTATTTGGCAATACTTTGATTTACACAGAGTAATAATTTCAAAACTGAATGTCTGCTATAGCAGTACTATATAACTTAAGTTTGACTTGTTCAAGAGTTCTATGACAATAATGTTTTAAACACATTGTATAATTATATATCGATAGAACATGATTATGTCGCAATGAAATTACTGGAAGTGAATTAATGTGTAATAATGTTGCGTCTGTGAAAGTTGCCTTTGGATAATAAGATTATCAATGTCGCATTATAGCAGCTAATATACTGTTTAAATATTTGCAGCTGCATTAATTTGCAAAGGTCGTTTCATTTACAGTTTACTTAATACGATACTTTAAAATTGTTAACATTTTCCCCAAATCCAAAAAAAAAAAAAACAAATAATGTCAACAAAACAAAATAACCAAAGTGTTCACAAATAAAAGAATACTTGTTAATTGTGTCATGTATTTAATTGACACGAAGCTCACGAATCATTGTCTGCTAATAATGAATGCGTTTTGTAGTATCTGTTTATTTTGTTTTATTTTATATGGCAACGTACAACATTGCTGAATGTCAAAGTAGACATATAGAAATTTCAAGATTATTTTAACTCGGAGAAAGACTCCATTATATCAGGAAATGTCATTCAAATCCAAATCGACAGGTCACTCCATGATATTGATGAAATGCTTGTAGCAAATATTGTATCTACTGAATGCACTTCAATAAATCTACAATTGGTCACACATAATACATTTTATAAATAAAAGCTATTGCCTTCCACAATAAAGACATATATAATATTACTAGTTATAACGAGCTTTTACCTTAGTCCAAAAATTGAGTGTATTTAATGTAATAAAAACAAATCCGATGAATAAACAACTACAATCCTAGAAATTATTCAGAACTGATCATAGTATCAAAAGATAAGCTATTTGATTGTTCTTAACCATGACAGTATCTAGATTGAAAGTATAGAAATTTTGTGAAGCTTGATTTTTCAGTATTTTTCTGTTACTTTCTTTGGGTATTGCTTATATTTAAAGTGACATACGCCTTAACCATGAAAATATAACATTTATGAGAATTACTACGTATCGTACGGAAGCTCATTTATCGTGCATATTGCATACACTATATATAGTTGATCTCAATAATATAATTTTAAATAACACGAGTGTCGGGCACACATTTGGCAGGCTAGGTATGCTTAGAAAATTATCAAATATACCGTACTTTAACGTAGTCAATCAGCAATATATTTCTACCAAGTGAGACAAACCATAGGCACTTGGGTCAGAAAGATGCAAATCAAGTTCAAAGTAAAGAGCATTCAAAAATCTGCACTGTTGTGTCAAAACTTTTTGTTTTGTTTCACGCCTAATTGCCTTCAGATAGAATTGTTTGAAGTAAGAAATATTACCGTCAATCGCCTACAGTACGAAAAGATTTCCAAAAAATAGACATTATATAAAAACATAATTCTCTTCTATGATAGTATTTTTCGTATTCGTTTCGTCCAGTTATTGTCGTTGGTTGCTGCCTGTCATAATTGTGTTCTGCTTTTATTTTCATTTTTCTATGTATTTTAGAGCTAACTACATGCTCATGGCGATTTTGCATACGAACGCGTGCCATCTAGTTTGTATGGTTATGCCAGATCGTCTTATTTCATACATCGATGTATATCAGACCACATGATCAAAATGGTTAACTCTGTGTGTATTTGAAGGTATATTCGACTAAAAACAGTTGATCTATTCCGATATCATAGTATACATCTATTCAAAACCGTTAACTACATTAATGGAGCCAAGATCTTAAATTAATGTTAGACGGAGATTTTGATATATTTCAAAAACGATTGATAGAGTTCAAACTGCAGCACATAAATTGTTGTTTGAAACTTGAAATTGGTAATTTGTCATCTTTAATTTGATGCGGAAGGTAATTTGACTGAAAAAAACAGTTCTATTATTTTTCGATGAAATTCATTATTAAAAGAGAGGCGAAAGATACCAAAGGAACATTCAAACTCATCAGTCAAAAATAAACTTACAACGCCATGGCTAAAAATAAAAAGACAAACAAACAATATAAAACAAATCACATCATAGAAAACTAAAGACTAAGCAACACGAACCTCACCAAAAACTGGGAATGATATCAGGTTCTCTGGAAATGTATGCAGATCTTGTTCCACATGTGGTATCCGTCGTGTTGCTCATGTTAGTGCAAACTCTGTAATAAGTTTAATTCGCCAAGTCACATTCGTGAAGGGGAACGGGATTGTAGTTATGACATTAGAAACATATCAGCTAAAATTTACGAAGGGATGGTTTCAACTATACCATTTATAAATCGTGGTTTAATAGTTTTCTTGTGAGCAGCAACCTTCTATCAAGAAAATCTTGATAGGAAATACGAGCTCGGGAATATCGTATCAATTTGGAGATATATACTCTGTAAATTATCGATTTAGACATAACCGACAAAACTACAGTTTTTTTGTAATTACTACAAAATACATCAGAAATCGTCGTCGTATGGCAAACTCTCATCTCAACAAAACTAATTTACAAAAGATTAAAATAATTGATTGTTTACCAACTGCAGGGAATACATTTATGTTATACGGATATTTAAAACAAAAGCACACTAAAAACAGGAAAAATTATTGTTTTTTTTGGTTTTTTTTTTTGTTAAGGCCAACACCTACGAAATTGCATTCTTTTGAGTTAAAACTGTAACCTAGCATTTAATTATCAGCGTCTCCAGATTGTCCAACTTCTTTTTATTTGTTGTGTTCGACCCATGTGTTCATACAAACAAGAAAAGTATGCAGGTTAAAAAAGAAACTAGTTCATTAAATTACAAACTTACACAATATATTTAAACTTGTTATGTCTGTCATTATAGTATTACTCTTTATACTGTTATACATGTAACCATTCAAGGACTGGAAAACAAAATAGTGGGTGAATTATTCTCCTGATAACACATTTTAAGCATGCATTCATCTGCAAAAACAAACTAAGTTTTTTTCTTTGAATTTCTAGAATATTTCTATAGAGGATTTTTACTGATTTAATATGATGGTTTAAACAAGAACTAAAGAAATAAATCAATTTGCCTTAAGCTTTATTCTATTTTACTGGTGCAACAATCGTTTTATTTTCAAATTAACGGTTCATTTAAGTTTAACATTAGCAAAAATGTTCATGAAGAGAATTTGTATTATTTAAAAAAGCAAAACATGTATTAGGCTTCAAGATGAAATGAATTTTGAATAAAAAAACATCAAACAGATACTACACAAATAATTTGATTTCCGAATGGTTCAGATCAGCCTTAATTACAAAACTGCTCTAAAAAACATCAAACAGATACTACACAAATAATTTGAATTCCGAATGGTTCACATCAGCCTTAATTACAAAACTACTCTAAGTACAGCATTTATAGTACGTTTCTAGTGTTTACCGTAATATATTATATTCTTACAATAACGCATGGTATCCATACCATTAAGGAAAGCTAATAACGTATGATCATTAACGGTACGCATTCCTATAAGCCAAAATGTTTTCAATGAAAAAAGTCGCCAACGCTACATGTAACAGCAACACTATTGTTTTGATTCATTTAACCTGATATTATAAATATATTCTGCATTGACCTTAATTCAAACAGTCGTCAAATTGGTTGCTTTCTAAGAAAACTAAAAAAACTATCAAAACTGGAGTTGATTGCCAACATTTCATTTTACATGTTTTCAAACATTAACAGTGTGTCAATGTAGCGAGAAACATGTATTACAGGTTCAAACTCTACCTTTAACATTATTATAATTTTAAATGAATTTTAGGCTTAATTATTATAGGATCCATTAATGCAGTAAATGACTAACATTTAGGCAGTTCATTAAGACATTATAGTGCATGTTAATACTCGTTTCACGACGGCAAATAATTTCAATGAAAATACAAACAGGTTTCATGTTGCATTGAAACATTTATATGTTGTTGACGTGAACTGCCCTTGAATTGTTGAAACATTGGTTTGGTGAATAAATGATCATTCTGAAATCTTTGGTTTATATTTTAAAAGGAACATTCAAAGAGGGACGAAGATAACCAAAGGACAGTCAAACTCATAAATCTAAAACACACTGACACGCCATGGCTAAAAATGAAAAAGACAAACAGAAAACAATAGCACACTCGACACAACATAGAAAACTAAATGAATAAACAAAACGAAACCCCACCAAAAACTAGGGTGATCTCAGGTGCTCCGAAGGTAGCAGATCCGCTCACATGTGGCACCGTCGTGTTGCTTATTGATTACAAATCTGGTAAATAGTCTAATTCGGTAGGTCACATTCATGAAAGGAAGGGATTGTAGTTACGACGTAAGAACATATCCGATATCATTTGGAAAACGGTTATACTATAACGGTCAACCAACTCGTGATGGCAAAGAAGGATGATTTCAACTTCACCATTTGAACTCTTGGTTTAATAGCTTCCTTCCTCAATCAAGAAAATCATGATATTGAAATGCAAGCACGGGAATATCGTATCATTGGGAGATATATACCCGTGACAAAGTTAGAGAGTTGGTTATTGTATTGTTAACCGAAATAGACGTAATGTTTTCCATTTGAACAGTATTAAAAGAAACACTATAAACAAGAAACTAGTTTAAGCACTTTTACTGAGTACTCTGCATTAACAAGTGATCACATTACTGGAGTTCATCATTGTATTATTCTACTGTATATTGTAATTACAACATCTGGAAGGCACATCCATTTGTTACAAACAAAATTTCCATAAGAGCAAAGTTACATTGTAATGAACCATACTTTACCTTGCCCGAATACGAAAAAGGGTCAATATGTAAAAAAAATAATGATTGTAGAAACAAAGTTACAGAAATGAGCTTCTAAAAACAGGGCTTTTCATCCTAAAGCAGTACAGTTTTGCTGTGTTATTAATCTCCCAAGATAATTTCATCAAGACACAAACACAACCACACGTAATTAGGACCACACAGCTAATATACGAATAAGTCACAACCTTAGCGAGAAGTGCTCCCAAGTGTATAAAACTTCCATTTTTTATTCATCGTTGTTGTTTCTGAATCTTAAGGTAAACCATGTGTAAGAAACTGTAATGTATAATGATATATGGCAGCTTAGGGATTGCTAAAATTATTTTTCTGAAAATAGCAAAATAGAAAAGAGAAGGCACATTTATTATTTAATTATGTACTGATATATTTGGGAATAGTATGTGGTTTCATATTGCCGAATTGCAACATGTAATTGACCCTGTTATTGTAAGGTTAAATATAAAAATACATTCATTTCGGTCGCCTTTTTAAATGTAAAGTGCATACTGTTTATTTCCCGTTGATTATATAGATTCAGAAATGTTAAGAACTAATTATTCGTTTCTTTACAAATTTCAAAAGGGTCAAGTTTAGAACATTCTGATACAGTTTTGAATTCCTTTAAGACGTTTTCACTTCAGCAATCGTCGAACTTATCCGGCAAACAAGTTACAGTAAGACCTACTATCTTTTTTCTATGTTTAATGACAAGATATGAAAGTGTCATTTATGGATCATCTTTCCCTTTGAATATATTTTTTTTTAAAGTTGATGCAAACAAAACAAAAAACACGAGAAATAGTAACTTTTTTTAAAAAACGGAGATTGGATATAGTACTTTCAAGATTTTTGCCGTTAATCGATTAATTTCCCATGTATGTTTGTCTTGAAGTATTTAATACATTATTTTTCTCTCATGATAGGTTGATGAATCGAGTTTATCTCAGCTTCATATTTTAAAGTTTTAAGGGCAATGTTTTCCCTACGTCTATTATTTGCTTTCAAATTTACATTGCGCAAATTAAGAATTTTAAACACTCGAAATTCTGTATTCTCGATACTTTTCATTCATTATAATCGGTATTCAAAAGTCTTGCTTCCAAAAGGAAGTTCTATTCACACTAAATACGTGTACCTTTAAATTTTGATATGTCGATTTGATCGATAAAAAATATTGGAAACTAAATATTTTGTTCCGAGAAATCGTTCGAAAGAAAGTCGTATAAATGTCATAATTGGGGAAACATTAGTTGACAATAGAAAAAAACACCAACCTTTTTCTTAACATTTAACTAAAACATGTTAGATCTGCGTATTAGTACAAGCACATTCTTTCCGTAACGAAAATGTATAGTAGATTTACACAGACAAGACACACTCAATTACAACCTTTTTTATAAGGCTCATGAAATCATCAAATATTTAAGTAGTGTCCTGCCAAATCACAACATTCGGTAATAGTAGATTACTGATGTCAATAGAAAATGAGGTAAAAATTGAACAGTTTTAAATGCTTCCTGTATTTTTAAAATGAGTGTGTTTTTGTTTGTAAAATTTAAGACATCAATCAAAATAAATATGCTAAAGCATTTGGTAGAGAAATGAAAAGGTTAAACAAAATTTTGTTCAAAATTACAAAGTTTCGCAACTTACCAACGTAACACGAAGAGAAAACACAATTCAGACAAAGTGTTATGGTCCAATATTTTATTATTATTACTACGCATATTCATTTTCATAAAATATTTGCAACTATGAATAACTAACCATGCTAACAAACATAATGGTTAAATCTCAACAATGGTGAACCATACATAAAAGGTCTTATAGTCACCAGGGAATGTCCATGAAAATAATGGCACATTTCAGTAAACCATTTAATCAACTTTTAGCATAACTATTCGTATAATTTCTCCAGAGTATCGTCTCAGATACTTTAGCTAACAATCGAATTACTTGTTGCAGGAAATTCATTCCAATATTTGTTTATTATGGTTATTTCTTTAATTTTTTCTGAAGTAACATGAAATTATTTCGAATTTCCGGTTTATTTGAAATTTACACAAAGGTTGCCTTTAAATGATTTTCATATTTTAAAAAGTCTACACCACATAGAATGAATCACAACAAATGTCTTGCATACCGTTTTTGTTTATATCATCAGAGTTTGGAAAAGTTTACTTCATGCAAACTCGTTTTACGTTCTTGATTCAAATAGGACAACGGTAAAGTATACATCACTATTTTTCAAACGTAATAGTAAGTTGATGTGTTGTCGAATAATAAAATTGAGAATGGAAATAGGGAGAGACAACAGCCCACTCAAAGAGCAGAAAACAGCCCAAAGCCACCAATCGATCTTCAACACAGCGATAAAATCATGCTCCGGGAGGCGGGCTTCAGCAGGCCCCAACACAAAAAAAGTGTACTAGTTCAGTGAAAATAGACCTCACACAGAACTCCGAAACATATCTTTGAACTAAAGTTTAAAAAAAAAACCAAGACTATCGAAGGACGCAGGCTCCTGACTTTGGACATGCGCAAACATGTGGTTGGGTTAAACATGTTTTATGAGTATACCTTAAACAAAGAATAAAGTATACCACTATAAGACAAGCAAAGATAAGCATCATGGGTTGTATACAATTAGAGGTTGACAAAATTAATGTATATCTTTATTGCGCCAAGGTGTCACGTTTTCTCAAATATGAAACTTGACAAAAACATTTCATAAACACAAAATTCAGAAAATAAACAGTCACCATACATGTTAACTGCAAAGAGAGTAAAGTTGCGTGTAGAGACATTAAAAAGTATTAAACTAAATATAAACTAAGTAAATGCTTAGACATTATAATTGTTTTGTTACGACTTCATTATTAATTATCCGATCACTTAATTTCGAAAGTTATTTTAGGCGAATTCGTGAGATAAAATATTATGAGGGACATGAAAATCATTAGGAAATTCAGAAATCATGCTCATCTTCCTGGGTTTTTAACCTTATGTATGAAGGATACAAGGACTTACTAACGGACAGCATAAACCACATGCAGACTGACTAGAAAATGTAATGCTCTTTTCAGAAATATGTAGAGAAATAAATTATAAAAGAAGTTTCCTTTATTCAGATACTGGTAAGCTAATTATGTCCTAGAGACCTACTAAAATGTAGGACGTTGTCAAATACAGACAGTTGTAATAGGAACATGTCATCCAAAAATAATTTCAAAGTCTAGCATATTTCAATAAATAAAACGAAGTAATTGCTACATGATATGTTGCTCGTAACCCATGGAGAAACTTGAGATGCAAATTAATCTTAAGGATGAAGATTGAAAATTTCACATGGTATATGATTTATTAAACATTAATCTTGAAATAAATACTGTCTGGGAATATAACACGATGTTTTAAATTATTAAATAGACAATAACAATCAAAACCAAGGATTAAACAAAGACTCACAGAACCAAAGGACATTTACATCAACAGTTATAAATAATAATTATGAACCAACACGAACTCCACTATAAACCGGGAGTGAAATCAGGTGCTCCGGAAGGATAAGGCATGTTTTGTCTCCTGAGGGACCGATATCGTGTGCAATATGTACACAGACAATACAATAAAGTATATTTTTTTTAATTTTAAAGGAACCAAATTAAATACCAATCTGCATGATTTACTAGATTTCTGGAATTAAGCTCAGACCTATGCTGAAATTGACACTGCTTCTTAATAGTGTTCAAAATCAAATCCAAAAAAAATGGAGTATTATTTCATTAAACTTTTAGGCAAAGTTCCATATTATTATATATCGATGACTAATTGACTATCAACACTATGCAAAAATTAAAAAAGTTATAATTGATAAGACGTAACAAATGATAAGTTAAAAAAAGGCAACAGTAGTATACCGCTGTTAAAAACTCATAAATCCATGGGAAAAAAAACAAAATCGGGGTTAAAAACTAAAACCGAGGGAAACGCATTAAATATAAGAGGAGAACAACGACATAACACTAAAATGTAACACACATAGACAAAATCCCACGAGAATAACAAATATAACATATATATATGACATCAAAACCAAATACATGAATTTGGGATAGACAAGTACCGTGACACGTCTTATCGCAATGTGAATTTACACTCAAAAATAAGAGAAAACAAACGACACAACGTTATAAATTATGGACAGGATTGTGGGTTCCGTCAATAAAAAAAGGAGTAGATTCAAACTGTCCTTAACAAGATTCAATAAATATTAAGGAACACTGATCAAAACAGAAATAGAACGCCGCAAATTCCGAGAGGGTCAACATTTTTAATTGAACATATTTTTGGCAATATTTGAGACAGATTGTATCGTATAAACCACACAGTATATACTATTCACTTTCAAATAAAATATTGGGCTAATAATTATTCTAAATGTATTGATAATTATTGCGTCCCCTCGTAGATTTTCATTATATGTGAATACAAAGTAGATGCTTGTGTTGTAGTTATTATTAAAAGACTTATTTACATTTTTTGGTATTTAGCTTAATTTGGTGTTAAACGACTCCATATCTGTTTCTGCATGACGTAATGCAATTATTCATTTTAAATCATGACGTGCTATGTTTTTAATTGTGGCGAAATATTGTGCGGGAACTTGTGTGGTTTTAAGTGATGACGGACAAAAGACAATGTTCATCTAAGCCAAACATAGCCTTGAAATTCAACTGTACCAAAATATATCAAAATGGTCATAAATTGGTTCTTAAATGGACCTATTTCAAAAGTCTTACTACTAGGTTCAACATATCTCTTCAACTGAGTACAATCTAGGCTTCAAAGTTAGCACACTCAGGATATATTTTCAAAACACGATGGTTGTGTGTATTTTCGTACCAAAATTGTTAAATAAGGCTTATGCCGCAATCTAGGATCCATAATATTATGTTGAAACCCTAGACAAACAAACTTTCTGGGTCAGGGGTTGCGGCCAAATAAAATTATGTTAAAGACTGTTAAGAATTTTTGAAAATATGACAACAATTAACGTTGAAATACAAATAATGCTAACATTTCTTCATAATCTGTAACGGATGTGCCAAACAGACACTAGTTTGTATTAATAGTGATATCACAACTACATGATTTATACATATATGAAATTTAAAAATTTTGGCCTGATTAAATAACAATCAAAATGTTAGGGCCAATTTTAACCCTTTTTTATTTATTCTTTTGCATACGAATGTAAATACGTTTGTAAATATTGGTACCGTTAATACTATCAACTCTTGGTAGATCGAGCTATTGTTTCTTGAACACGTTTAACTGTTAGTAATATGTTATGCGGCAGGAACAGATGTGTCATATCCTATAAGTGTAGTTGAAAAACATACTAACTGTGTTCTACTATCTTTTCTTGCTTTAAGATATTTTTTTGCTTGCTTAATAAACAGAGGGGAATATGGATAAGTGTAACAAAAAAGTGTATATTTAGTTAATATATTATGATCGAAATTGCACCATTTCTATTGGCTTTTCGTTATGTCTTTCAACGGACTACTTTTTATTTTTGGAAACGGTGTTTTGTGATTTGTTAGTTCATTAATGCAAATGCATTGAAGCATTACTGTTGTCATGATTGCTTTCATTCTGAAGCATATAAAGGGCACGGTTTCGTCTCGATGTATGAATGTTTAACAATTGAAATGGACTTATGACGTCATGCTGCTACGATGTAACACCATTTTGTTTAAGACAAACGTAGCTTTTACAATAAAAGAATAAGGTAAATCAATTAGATATCGATTGATACAAAAAAAAAAGAGAGAGATGCAGTGGATACACAATTGATATAAGAAGCTATGACATTCATAAATTGATAACAAACTGAGAACGACATGAAAGAAAAACAAAAACCAACAAAGACCAACAATCGTATACAAAACACTATATAGAATATTAAAAACTGAACAAAGCGAATCCTACCAAAAACCGTGTATTTCGTTATAATAACAAAGATAAGGATACACTTCTCAGTTATATCGAAATTAAGTAATTCAATTTCATATCAACCGATATCAATGCAGTTTCTACTCGTTATGAAACCCAGAAATATATGAATTACTGCTGTATTTTGCAAAACCATTTGGAAGTCTACATCTTCGACTTTTTTTTGGCGTCTTAACTTCTTTTATTCGAGCGTCACTTGTGAGTACTTTGATGACAAATCGCTCCCACAATGACACGAACCGGTTAAACCTTCTAATTTTAATTTTGACAAGCTACATTGTACTGGTTATTATAAAAGAACAACTTCGACCGATCGACCACAGATGCCCTGTATCAATTCAGTTGTATCTGATCATAACAAGCATACCAAAGAAACGATATCTGACTTCATGTAATACACCTTATTTAAACTAAGGTCTTAAAGATACGATGTTGGTTCTAATTTTGATTTTAAGATAAAGTGCAGCAATAACTTGTCGGAACCATTGCTGAGGAATTATATGCCGAGTGAATTTGCAAAAATTTTCCAAAAAAAAGTAATTGTAATGTTTTCGAAGACAATGTATCAAAGTATATGCTATGTATGTTATACATTTTGTGTTGAATTTATTTTGTTAATCATGTCGTTTTTTGCGTCGTTTTGATCAGAATCGATATTTGACAAACAATATCATGAATATGCTTCACTCGTTATTCTTGCACTCAGTCTTCAAGTTAACCTTTATGAACTATCAATTGTATGATCTGCCTAATAACATCTTCACTAAGTAGCTTTTATTTTAAATGACGACCTTTTTACTCTAAATTCAGAAAGTATTGCGAGGTTTTTAGTAATGCGATTAATGCAACTGGATGAGTATCGTAATAATGAATAATAAGAGCTCGACATATGTTAACCAAAACAAATACCGAAAATCGGAATAATACAACTAGCATTTTGTTCATTCTTGAAGAATCGCAATAATAAAGGACTCAATAATTTCGGAATTTATAGTATTTAAAATTATGGTCCAAGATACCATGTATTTCAATATTTTAGGACAAAAGGATAACATATAATTATGTATGCAGTGATTTCGTATTTTGTTGATATATATTCATACCATTTACACTTTGGACATAATTGCTTAAATGTATTATATAAAGAGTTTACATTGCATAACGTAATTCTTTGTAATGTATTAAGCATCTTTATGATAAAAAAAATAGCACATCCAAGAAACGTGGGCTTTAATTAAATGATGTAGTGCGTTGTAAATGCAATATAACCAATCATCAGACTTAACAATGTGGCTAACTCAGTAATTGTGTGTAACATTTGTTCCTTTTCAATATAGATATTACAAACTGTACTTACCCTTATTAGACTTGCCATTGACTGACTTTTTACGATATTTCAAGAGATTACTGTCCGTCTGAAATTGTCTATAACAGTTAAGTTGTCAGAATAAAACAGACCATAATGAATTATGCTGTACGATAAAACGGCAGTCATATTAAATGAACGCATCAGAAATAATATCCTTCCGTTTACAGAAAATATGGAAATAAATCTCTTTGTCTTATTACAAAGGTGTTATAAATGAACATTCAGATAATTGAATCTTTAATATAGCTGCTAAAAGTGTTACGGAGAAATATCTCTGAACGGTAAATCTGGATACGAATTCGTTTTTACAAATACGGAAAAGGTTACAGCTATCGGTGAATTAAACAGGAGTTTGAAACAACATCAATGTATTTCAATGTTGCCTGCTATTTACATACATTTATATAAGACTGGTTTTCTCAAGACAGTTATGACTGAACTCCTCTTAAGGGTATACATGTATGGCTATATCATGATATGTAAACCCTAAAAAAGCTACACGATTCATTATAGGAAAATCTAATAATAATTAAAGAACCATAAAATTATAGTCGAGGGCATCCATGCATGGAGCTTACAAACCATAATGTTTTGAACGTCTTTTTCAATACGCAAATCGACACAATCGTTCCAAAGAGTTCCAGATATTCTTCATATACACATGTTTGTATTTTGGACACTTTGTATATAAGGCCGATTGCCAAATTCGCAAAGTCTTATAATTACTACAAATCGGAAGGACATATCATTTTTGTACAGACCAATGAGTTTGAACAAAAACCTAAGTATTATTAGTCATTTCTAATGCAATCTGTTTCATCATCGATTTTTATTGTCAAAGTTAATGTATTTAATTAGTTTCTTGTCATCAGAACAATGTGATCTTGTCGTCGTTCAGTGTGTGTAGAAGGATTTATGAACATGGATAATAAATAGTAGACACCAACCTATATATAGAAATCGATTTTCACGGTTAATTTATCGCTGATAAGGAATTTTGTTTTTAACTTTGTGATCCGAAGATGATTCAAAGTTAAAGTTAGAAACACATGACTTGTTAAACAAACCACTTGTTTGGAGAAATGGTGTGTTTGTTCTTTTATTTGCCGACTATTACCACTAAATCGAGGCCTTATTTGTGTTCGGTCTGTCCGTGAGTTCTTGTTGTGTTATGTTAGGTTTTGGTTTAAGGACGTTTTCCATAAAGTTTCGAAGAAAATATGGTTGATGATTTTGGTTATAGTTGTTGATTATCACACACGTATAATCCTGGTATCTATGATTAGTTTATATTATAGTTGAAATGTAGTACGAATGTTTGTTATGATGGGAAATGTATCAAAAATCCACAATCCACAATCCACAATCTCGTTTAGATTTTTATCGAAAAAGGAAACTTGATATTTCAACATGTTATATTCTTTTCTATTTTTTATTTTCTTTTTCTAATTCAACACAATTACATGGGTATGATTAACACTCAAATGTTTCAAATATAGAATAGGTAACATCTTAAACAGAGAACATTTTGAAAATTTACATATTTTCCAATTGAACTTAATCAAAATTAAATGTAATATATTCATACATTCGTAGCTTCAATTCCAACAACCTTTTTGTTTTCTTGTACTGTTTTCTTTGTTAACATATAAAAAAGAAGGAAACCATTAAAACTGAAAAAAATAAAACATTAGACTATATAAACGAACGAAAGTAGTGGAAAACAGCATATTTCTGACCTGGTACAGTACCCCCGCTTGTTCCGCTATGTTGACCAACACCAACAGATTTAATTGGTTAATATGACCATACACTTGATCCAGCAGTCAACACTGTAAACTTTACATACACACAACACATCTGATTTGCCAGACCTCTTTTGCTATCCATCTTAGGTTCATAGTGATTCTCCGTGTATCTCATGTGTCCGACATTAATTCTGAAACCTACTTGTTTTTATGTCAGTTAATCAGCACGGTATATTTATTTAATTGACAAAACTGTCGTCTCAAAGAAAGATAAAGTACAATTTAATGATGAGGATTTTTTCTTAATTCTGTGAACAAAATGGAAATCTATTTGACATACATAATTATCATTTTATGTAGTTATCGTGCATCGTTTTAATTGCGGAGACTAAATGGTTAGATTAATGTAAATGAATATATATATAGAAACGAATAAAGCTTTTAAACATATCGATATTAAATAATTAATAGTTTCATAGCATTTCAAATTATCATTGCAAAACTGTGAACTTATTCACCTAATAAATGTTCGATGTGTTCCTAATTCAATTTCATATTTGAAATAAACCATAAACAAAGTTTTTTTTTCCAATGCGTTTTTTATGATTTTGAATTTTGTAATTAAATATTTATTATTGATATACATCTGCTCAGATTGGAGCGAAAAATTATTACCGTTGTAAAATTCTGAACATCTCTGATTTTCACCAAAATGACTGATAATGTATAGTGTGGAAAAGGCTTTTGAAATGTGTCTACTTTTGATAACTATTTACACCACTGGGTCGATGCCACTGCTGGTAGACGTTTCGTCCCCGAGGGTATCACCAGCCCAGTAGTCAGCACTTCGGTGTTGACATGAATATCAATAATGTGATCATTTTTATAAATTTCCTGATACAAAACTTTGAATTTTTCGAAAAACTAAGAATGTTCTTGTCCCAGGAATAGATTACCTTATTTGGCACAACTTTTTGGAATTTTGGATCCCCTATGTTTTATAACTATTTTGATATGAGCGTCACTGATGAGTCTTATGTAGACGAAACGGATTGGCAATCATACTACATATTCATATTGGCAATCATACTACATATTCGTATTGGCAATCATACTACATATTCGTATTGGCAATCGTACTACATATTCGTATTGGCAATCATACTACAGATGGGTGCGGTCCTAACCTTGACAAAGGTTAACTTAGAGTTAACTTGTTGACTGCTTTCTAAGTTAACTTGAGAATTTTTAAGCAGTCAAGCAAGTTAACTTCGTCGTTGGTGGACCAGACCTACGGTCTGCTTTTTTAGGACTGCTGTAGACCTATCGACAAGTCTGCTCCAGACCAGACCTGTGGACAAGTCTGCTTTTGACCAGTCCTGAGGACAGGTCTGCCCCAGACCAGACCTGTGGACAAGTCTGCTTTTGACCAGTCCTGAGGACAGGTCTGCCTCAGACCAGACCTGTGGACAGGTCTGCTCCTGACCAGACCTGAGGACAGGTCTGCTTCTGACCAGACCTGTGGACAAGTCTGCTATTGACCAGACCTGAGGACAGGTCTGATTATGACAGATTATCGTTATAAGAGTTTTCATATCAGCCTTGAGCTTTCCGCATGATTAAAATATGTAAACAACATTTCGCATTGTTTTTCCACAGATATTATTTATTATTTACTCGCTAGACTCTACTAGATATTATACAAATGCTCTCTTTTATTTGATATACTTGTATTCTTATATAAATAAAAAATGGCTATACGATCACCATGATCACACAGAGTTTGTTTTATTAGAAGGCGGATAGAAAGGTTATCCAACGCATTGGAACAATATTCTTATATCACGGGATATCGGCAACATTGTCTACGTTACTTCGTTCCCCGTTGTTTACCTGTCCCTTCCTAAATTTTACTTTATGCATAAATTTATACTTGCATGGATATTTCATTGATATTCAACTTGTTTGCATTGGATTTACTATTCTATTTCCCGCAAAATATTCTAACAGAAATTGTACAGTGTCCGTAAGCATACGGTGTGGTAAAACTATCAACAATCTCGTCAAATTTGTCAGATTTATCGAGAGATTTGTCATTGCCGATATTTATATGGGACATCCTAAAATTATACTCAATGCGCACTCTAATGAAATAGTTGCCACTTGACGTTTAACTATAAACAAAATCAATCAACCGACATAATAGATTCCAAGAAGAGAACCTCGTATACTTTTTTTTATTAAATCATTGTAAATAGTAAAAATGAATTCAGACATGTCAGTGTTGGTACTTTGATGATGTGGCATAATAGTTTTGTTTTACACGTACACCATCATGAACTCCTATATATGATCTGACTGTTATAATGAATAAATAGATGAAATTCTGACATTCTCAATTTAATCAGAATATTTTTTGCATTAATAGTTTTCCAATATTATTGATTACGTGTACATTTAAGGTCCTACTAAAATGTGAACAGGAGCGCCAGGAGAAGACATGAAGGCGCTCGGTACAATGGTATGCGGGTATATAGATTTGTAAATAAAAGTGCACATATGATCAGTTTTGGTCAACTAGTTTTGTTTTCCAAGTCAGCATGAGGTATTAAAACTACTGAAATTTTGTTACGTATCAATATTTTGAATAAAAGGAGGACACGCTGGTATCCTAAATTTATGCGAACAAAAATTTGTTGTTATTAAATTGCAATATTGCTGTCCATTGTCATGATTATATTATACATTGATTCCTGACATAAAAAATATGGCTGATTAATACTATGGGCGTACGTCATGGTGTATATAGATTTACAAATTAAATACACATATGGTCAGTTTTGGTAATGCGGTCAAATAATTTTGTTGTACAAGTCAGCTGGAGGTATCAAAACTACTGAAATTTTGTTACGTATCAATATTTTGAATAAAATGAGGACATGCTGGTATCCTAAATTTATGCAAACAAAACTTTGTTGTTATTATATTGCAATATTGCTGTCCATTGTCATGATTGTATTATACATTGAATCCTGACATAAAAAATAAGGCTGATTTACTATGCGGGTATATAGATTTACAATTTAAAGAGCACATATGGTCAGTTTTGGTGGATGCGGTCAAATAATTTTGTTGTGCAAGTCAGCTGGAGGTATCAAAGCTACTGAAATTTTGTTACATATCAATATTTTGAATAAAATGAGGACATGCTGGTATTCTAAATTGATGCGAACCAAAATTTTTTGTTATTATATTGCAATATTGCTGTCCCTTGTCATAATTGTATTATACATTAAATCCTGACATAAAAAAAATGGCTGATTTACTATGCAGGTATATAGATTTTCAAATTAAAGTGAACATATGGTCATTTTTGGTGGATGCAGTCAAATAATTATGTTGTACAAGTCAGCAGGAGGTATCAAAACTTCTGAAATTTTGTTACGTATCAATATTTTGAATAAAATGAGGACATGCTGGAATTCTAAATTTATGTGAACAAAAATTTGTTGTTATTATATTGCAATATTGCTGTCCATTGTCATGATTGTATTATACATTGAATCCCGACATAAAAAATATGGCTGATTTACTATGCGGGTATATAGATTTACAAATTAAAGTGCATATATGGTCAGTTTTGGTAATGCGTTCAAATAATTTTGTTGTACAAGTCAGCTGGAGGTATCAAAACTACTGAAATTTTGTTACGTATCAATATTTTGAATAAAATGAGGACATGCTGGTATCTTAAATTTATGCGAACCAAAATTTTTTGTTATTATATTGCAATTTTGCTGTCCATTGTCATTATTGTATTATACATTGAATCCTGACATAAAAAATATGGCTGATTTACAATGCGGGTATATAGATTTACAAATTAAAGTGCACATATGGTCAGTTTTGGTAATGCGGTCAAATAATTTTGTTGTACAAGTCAGCTGGAGGTATCAAATCTACTGAAATTTTGTTACGTATCAATATTTTGAATAAAATGAGGACATGCTGGTATCCTAAATTGATGTGAACAAAAATTTGTTGTTATTATATTGCAATATTGCTGTCCATTGTCATGATTGTATTATACATTGATTCTGGCATAAAAAATATGGCTGATTAACTATGCGAGTATATAGATTTACAAATTAAAGTGCACATATGGTCAGTTTTGGTGGATGCGGTCAAATAATTTTGTTGTACAAGTCAACTGGAGGTATCAAATCTACTGAAATTTTGTTACGTATCAATATTTTGAATAAAATGAGGACATGCTGGTATCCTAAATTGATGTGAACAAAAATTTGTTGTTATTATATTGCAATATTGCTGTCCATTGTCATGATTGTATTATACATTGAATCCTGACATAAAAAATATGGCTGATTTACTATGCGGGTATATAGATTTACAAATTAAAGTGCATATATGGTCAGTTTTGGTAATGCGGTCAAATAATTTTGTTGTACAAGTCAGCTGGAGGTATCAAAACTACTGAAATTTTGTTACGTATCAATATTTTGAATAAAATGAGGACATGCTGGTATCTTAAATTTATGCGAACCAAAATTTTTTTGTTATTATATTGCAATTTTGCTGTCCATTGTCATGATTGTATTATACATTGAATCCTGACATAAAAAATATGGCTGATTTACTATGCGGGTATATAGATTTACAAATTAAAGTGCATATATGGTCAGTTTTGGTAATGCGGTCAAATAGTTTTGTTGTACAAGTCAGCTGGAGGTATCAAAACTACTGAAATTTTGTTACGTATCAATATTTTGAATAAAATGAGGACATGCTGGTATCTTAAATTTATGCGAACCAAAATTTTTTGTTATTATATTGCAATTTTGCTGTCCCTTGTCATGATTGTATTATACATTGAATCCTGACATAAAAAATATGGCTGATTTACTATGCGGGTATATAGATTTACAAATTAAAGTGCATATATGGTCAGTTTTGGTAATGCGTTCAAATAATTTTGTTGTACAAGTCAGCTGGAGGTATCAAAACTACTGAAATTTTGTTACGTATCAATATTTTGAATAAAATGAGGACATGCTGGTATCTTAAATTTATGCGAACCAAAATTTTTTGTTATTATATTGCAATTTTGCTGTCCATTGTCATGATTGTATTATACATTGAATCCTGACATAAAAAATATGGCTGATTTACTATGCGGGTATATAGATTTACAAATTAAAGTGCATATATGGTCAGTTTTGGTAATGCGTTCAAATAATTTTGTTGTACATGTCAGCTGGAGGTATCAAAACTACTGAAATTTTGTTACGTATCAATATTTTGAATAAAATGAGGACATGCTGGTATCTTAAATTTATGCGAACCAAAATTTTTTGTTATTATATTGCAATTTTGCTGTCCATTGTCATGATTGTATTATACATTGAATCCTGACATAAAAAATATGGCTGATTTACTATGCGGGTATATAGATTTACAAATTAAAGTGCATATATGGTCAGTTTTGGTAATGCGGTCAAATAATTTTGTTGTACAAGTCAGCTGGAGGTATCAAAACTACTGAAATTTTGTTACGTATCAATATTTTGAATAAAATGAGGACATGCTGGTATCTTAAATTTATGCGAACCAAAATTTTTTGTTATTATATTGCAATTTTGCTGTCCATTGTCATGATTGTATTATACATTGAATCCTGACATAAAAAATATGGCTGATTTACTATGCGGGTATATAGATTTACAAATTAAAGTGCATATATGGTCAGTTTTGGTGGATGCGGTCAAATAATTTTGTTATACAAGTCAACTGGAGGCATCAAAACTACTGAAATTTTGTAACCTATCAGTATTTTTAGTAAAAAGAAGACATGCTTGCACCCTTAATTTAGGCGAACAAAAATTTGTAGTCATTATTTAAATGAATTAAACTATTGCTGATTGTGGCTGCATAGTTCAAGGATGTATAACTAACAAGGACGTATACACCTAACATCAAATATACTTCTTTTCAAAAATATACATAATATGATTGAATTTGATCTCGGAATATATATATATATTCAGTGCCTGTTATCATTGTAACCGAGATCGTTTTTATAATAGATAGATTGTCAGATCACAGATAAATTTGTGTTACGTTCTGTGCGTACTTATTTTCAAAAAATTGTATTTAATCCTGTTCATAAAACGGAAGTATTAATTTTCAAATTACTTTATTTTCGATGTTTATACTACGAAACAAAGATATTAAAAATATTTTTTGTTAAATCAACGAAGAGCGGTCCTGGTTACAAGTTAACTTAGTGTTGAGCAGACCAGTCAAAAGTTAACTTGGGAACAGGTCTGGTTTTGATCGGATTTGTCCAAGCAGAAGTTAACTTTGTGGCAGGACCGGTTTACAAGTTAACTTATGTTAACTTTATGACAGGACTGGTTCCGAAGTTAACTTATGTTAACTTTATGACAGGACTGGTTCGAAGTTAACTTATATCAATAGCGGACCTGTTTCCAAGTTAACTTTTTGGCAGACAAAAAAACAGTCCTAGGACCAAGTCCGCTTTTCAAGTTAACTAGATTTTGGTCCTAGGACTGGTCAGAGCAGTCCTATATTCGGTCACAGGTTAACTTTGACCAGTCCAAATGACTAGTTATCAAGTTAACTTGCTGTACAGGTTAGGAGTGCACCCATCTGTACATATTCGTATTGGCAATCATACTACAAATTCGTATTGGCAATCATACTACATATTCGTATTTGCATATCTTCGAAAGAAAAGTCCAGTCAGATTATTAGGGATTGCCGATTTTTTCCTAAAAAAAAAAACACACAAAGTTTGAAATCCCGTTGATAATGCAAATCAAATTTAACGTTGTATGTCGGAAAAAAAATCATGTAGCACTTATCAGACCCAGCAATATATCGTTTTTTGTTAGGACACTTATGTATTTAGGTAATCAAATACACTGAGGAAAATATTCAGTGCTTCATCTTTGGTTGAAATTCAAAATGTCATATCATTATTTATTATGTCCGTTTTGGTAATTATCATTTGTGATACATGATGAGTTTTCTAAGTATTTGTCACTACCTAATTCCTGTATCAATAAGTGTATGAAACGTGATGTTAGTCTATGACTTTTACATGTTTTCTGTTTGTTTTGATCACACATTGGTGTTAAAATAATGAATTATAATGAGATTGTAGTGCAAGTGGGAGGTTAAGCTAGCTCTAACACTAGGCTTTATCCACTAATTTCTACATCAGGAAATGTCTCTACCAAGACATGAAAATGACAGTTGTTTTCAATTTGTATGATGTGTTTGAGTTTTTGATTTTGTTATTTGATATGGGACTTTTCGTTTTGAATTTTCCTTGAATTTTTATTATTTTAATTTCTACATATAACATGTACAAACGGTAATTATAAGTATTGTTTAATATGGGATCCGTTATCTGTTAGGAGTTAAGCTAAATAATATGATTTCTTGGAATTGCTATTAACAAACTTTGGGAATTTTTGAGAAATCAGTTTACTAAGGTTGCCGAGTACAAAAGACAATTTATAAAATGATTATTTTTCTAGTAGTAGAAGTCATAATTTGTTCTTTCGTTCGTCCTGTTTGACCTGGACTGCAAATCATTTTGATCCTTTTTTTATTATTCATTTATAAAATTAAAGAGATATAGTAAGATTGTCAAAGAGACGGCTATCCATCATTGTTCAAATGCCGGGGATAAAAAACTAGTAAGGGCCTTCAGCAATGAGTGATGAAGAAAATCAATCTGACGATAGTAAGAATCACATTGAACAGTCGTGTGGATTTTCTAATCAACTTACGCACAAATAACTCAAGAACTAATAATCTTTGAATAAACCTTTTATTTTCTTTTGTCTGGTAGATTGTTGAAGTGAAACCTTAAAAATAGCACTACTCAAAATGCTTAACAATTGGTAGTTTTACATTAAAATAAAATGTCCTAGTTTTTAACTGCAAATCTGTGTTATATTTCGCAACAGTTGGAATAAAAAATTGCATTTTTTTGTGGAGAAAAACAAATTACATCTTGTGAACTTTCATACCTTTTAGTTTTTAATGTTTTATTCTCACCATCTAGTTTTTCGAAATTAGTGTGTCTGTTCTACGTAACAAGCTTATTTATTTGATTTACTTAAAATACCAGTAATGTTTGTTTTGGATTTGTAATCGGTAATTTATTTCCTACAAAGCGTTTTTGAAATTGAAATGGTGATCTTGATTGAAAAGGTTAATTGATTTACAATGGCTTACTTAACCTGTTGATCTTCTGTTTTCTTCGACCTATGATATTGTATTCTCATTTAGGTATCCTCGTTATATATTTCTTTTCTTTTCTTTGTTTGATTCGTTAGCTAGTTCCTTATAAAGATGAGAAAATGTCAATCCTAAATTCCTAATTTATTATTTTCTTTTATTTCATTTTTCATACAATTATTCATGCTGGTGGTACTTACAATCTGACGGTTTTAAGTGTGTTTTTTTTTATATACGACAAGTGGTTTATATAGATAAGTTGATGATTCTGCGACTGTATTTTATAATTTTCCCAATGATAATCGTATTATATCTCCGTATTTTGATATGTTACTATATATGTACATGTTTCAGTGCATAAACACGGTCGAGACAACATCAAAACATGCTTTGGATGAATTAACTAGTGAAGATAGAAGGAATTATCTTAAGTAGGACCAAGGATTACAAATCAATACTGAACACAGAGATAATAAGATTCATTAACTGGCACATTCAATCCAGTTATGTCTCATCAAGATCATGCCGAAGTCTATTATTATATCTAATGAGATGGAAAAGTAAGCTGGTACCTATTGGAAGTCAAACTCCACTAATTTAATTATTTCGATGTGCAGACACTTTAGTTATATCTATTAAATAAAATATTAAGTTAGCCATACTGTCTAATTCTAGATTGTTTTCTAAATAATCGTATTTGAATATTAATAACTTTGTCATTTTGAAAGAAAAGCGGACAAATAATACCATATTATGATGAAAACGCCAAAAAGCATTTATAAAGTATTTTTTAAAGAGTTGGTAAAACCAACATAACCAGCATTTAACAGAGTCACAGTTTTTGTATATACCATATTCATTCTACAATAAGTTAAAACTTCAAAAGTTACCAATGTGTGTGCATGTATTCATCAAATGCAAAGTAATGCTACAAAAGTATGTATCAGATTGTATGATGTCCAGTTACGGGAAATTTGGTTCAAACTGAAAGTGCAAATTCCGAAAATAACAAGCCATCAATATCAGCAACTGATACAGTGGGAGCATTTCAAATGTGAATATTTTCATGTTCAAGTTGTGTTACATAATCATCAAAATCAAAACATACAGGTACATAATGTGAGGATTTTATAATTTTCTGATTTCCATCCGATGTTCTGATTTTGAGAGAGAAAAACATTTTTTTTTATTTCCGTGCTTGGTATTCCCAATGACCTTCCACCTTAACCATTTATCTTGTGGGGAGGCTAAATTTATTTAGAAAAAAATAATGTAGTTTAACATGGTCAAAATGGAAATGAAGATCGTTTGTTTGCAATTTAGAGAGAAATTAGTTGAGTTTAAAAAAAAAAATCATTTGTTCCTGCACATGCATGTCCTTAGAAAATAGTGTGTGTGTTTTTTTAAAGTACAGTTGAAGCGTTAGTATAGAATACTGAACCAACATATTGTATTATTGTTAATGTGATTTGCTTCTAAATATTCAAGAAACATGTGTAATGTCGATCGATTCAAGAACACGAATATTTTACTTGTGTTGCACCAAATTAATATCTTATCTGACTTTTGATCGTTTTTGACAACGAAGATTTAACCACAATATAAGTATACATCGGTAGCACATGATTCTGTCACAATGGATTTACTAGTAAGATATTTAGGTATATTTAGGTGTAATAACAATGCATCTATGAGATTGACTTTCCATGCACATCATTATGATATCAATTTCACACGATAGCTGATGAAAACGATTTCAGCTGCCTTCATTCGTTAAGGTCGATTAAATCACACTTTTCTTAATATGATACTTAACAGACTTATTCTTTCTTAAATTGAAAATAAAATAGATTTAAAAAAAAAGAGGCAATTACAAATTAAATGTTTTTTTGAGGATGTTTATATGTTATTCGGTTATACGTGTCAACTCATTCTGTTTTAATTGTAATTGTCCGTGACTTTGTTTGTTTGTTATATTGTACTTAAAAAACATTCTAATGATTTGCTGAATGACCGTATTGTTGGTCTTGTAGTTACGTGATGATATCATTGGTGGTCTCGTAGTAACGTGATTACAACTTTAGTGGTCTCATGGTAACGTGATTACATCACTGATGGTCTCATGGTTACGTGATAGCATCATTGGTGGTCTCGTTGTAATGTGATTACATTATTAGTTGTCTCGTGGTAACGTGATTATATCAATGGTGATCTCGGGGTGACGTCATTACATCATTCTAGTTATCGTAGTAACATCATTGGTGGTCTCACTGTCACGTGATTACATCATTGGAGGTTTCCTGGTAACTTGATTACATCATTGGTGGTATCGTGGTAACGTGATTATATCATTAGTTGTCTCGTGGTAACGTGATTATATCATTGGTGATATCGTGGTTACGTCATTACATCATTGTTGTTATCGTAGTAACATCATTGGTGGTATCACTGTAATGTGATTGCATCATTGGTGATCTCGTGGACACGTGATTACTTAATTGATGGTCTCGTTGTTACGTGATTACATCAATGCTGGTCTCGTGGTAACGTGATTACATCATTGATGGTCTCGTGGTAACGTGATTACATCATTGTTGGTCTCATAGTCATGTGATTTCATCATTAGTGGTCTCGTAATAACGTGCTCCTTTTCGGTCACACATTAAGAATTGAAAATAGGTATTGGATGCTTCTTCTCTAAACATGTGATATTTTGGAGTAAGAGCACCCATTGAACTAAAAATCAAGTAGGGCTTTGGTCTTCACCGCAAACATTGATGGTGTTTTTTTTTTTTATTAAGATTAAACAAAATTGCAATCCAAATATATATAGCATAGTCAGCTAAATATAATTCAAAACATGTTCGATGATTTGTTTAGTAATTTGGATGATGGCCTGCTCTTAATAATTTACAGGTCGTTGTATTTCCCTTCATATAACTAGGAGTAACATATTTTTTTTGACACACAGCGCGACTGAAATAATCAGGTTTAATTTTTTCTATCACCATTCTGTTAAAAATGTCTGTCGAAACGTTCAAAGTGAAGGCAAATATTTGTCAAGTATGTAAACCATTAACTCTGACGTAAAATCGGTAAAAGTACAGAAGTTGATAATGATTAAGTCTTGCTCCATTTTCTGTTAATTTCTATTCTTTATAACATTCCTCTTGCCTAAGCGTATTACACAATATAATACTTCTGAAGTTTCTGATGTTTTGCATATCATGAAGAATTTATTATATCTAAGCGTTGTAACCAGTTGTAAAGTAGTAACTCTGGCTTGAACATCGAAGATGGGTTTTCACATTCGAATATTTCAACATGGGGTGGGAGGAACTCGAGTAAGACAAATCGTCTCTATAGTTGTGTTGTATATTCTTTTTACACATACTGATGTTCTGTATTTTGTCAATACACCTTTACCATAATAAAGTCGTTTAAATGAATTTGTTTTAATTTTAATTTTCATGTGTGGTGCATAGTAATTTACATCAAATGATTTGATTGTCGTAATCCCTTGTTCAGAGATAATCTCAAATAAACAAAATAAAAGTTAACTTGCAAACCTAAATGTACTTTTCTATTATTATATCATTTTATTGATGGGATGGTTTCTGTCTTAGTTAATGTGAACTATGTGGCTGTCAGTGGTGTCGTTACAACTTTGAAAGATACTGATTACTAACAGATTCTATTTTCATCAATTCTATTTAACCTGAACCATATATTTTTTTTCCCGTAAAATATTTCAATCCTGTAAAATTGCAGTACATTCTCGCTAAAAGGCATCTTTAATAAAACAAATATCTTATTCCTGCTGCATTGAAAATGATGCAATGCTTTATACTAGTTTTGGAAAAGCGAGGTTGTTACTTTGATAGTTAATGCTAATTGCTAGTGAAATTAAAATGTTCTCATCAATATATTTCTAAAAAATCAATTTGAAATTCACTCAATTTAGGTTCACGCATATAAGACAATTGATATCAACGGGACATGGAATCTGATTAGTTGAAGACAAACTGACAAACCCGTCGCAAAAGCGGAAAACGGGATGCTCTCGTGTGCTCTACATGTGGCACCCGTCAAAGTTTTGTTTCTTCTTAAATGTGATACAATTTGATCGATATAGTACCATAGATAATTTTCGTTTGATGTTAGTGTCGAGAAAAATCAAGAACGTTGCTGAAAAAAAAACAACATGAACTGGTTCTCAGAAAAAAAAGGCGATGCGGTATGGGTGACAATGAGACAAATCTCCATCCAAGTCACAATGTATAAAAGTTAACAATTGTAGGTCATCAGCACTGAGCCTTGACTCACACTGAACAACAAGCTATAAGGGGCCCTAAAATGACTAGTGTAAAACAATTGAAATAGGAATACCAACGGCATAAATAATATATATTTGTCACTGCAAATTGTTCACATGATATACATTATACAATCCAATACATTGCAATCAACTATAATTACACCATTCGCGTTTTTTACCTATGATTTTTGATTTTTACGTTTCATTTTGTCAATTTCATCAACTTTATTCAGATCTTCCATTTGAATGTCACTAAATTTTTTATTTTTTTCTCCGTCAATTTGACTCATTCCGAAAATGTCCACATTTTGTATTGTTGTGAAGGACGCTCAACCTCGATATTAATAAACACTTTTACAATTGTAATACTTAGTACCTCCAGTACCGTGTAATTGATTTCGCAGGTAATTTGTTTTGTAAAAAAACCGAAATAGCGATTCAATCAAGGATTTTATCGACAAATTTCAACTGGTCCGACGGACCACCAGGTGACAAAATCTACTGGTCCGACTTAAATTCTTCTGGTCCCAGGCCACCGGACCAGCGCTAATTTCGACCCCTGAGCCTTGACTCACACTTAACAGCAAGCTATTTGGAGCCCTAACATGACTAGTGTAAAACAATTGAAACAGGAATACCAACGGTATACATAATATATATAACAGACAAGAAACAAGAACCACTTATGAAAATACGACAACCACTGAACAACAGGTGCTTGACTAAGGACATTGTTTAAACAGCTAGTTAAACAGTATTTTGGCTATATGTCTGTAACGTGTTGGGTGTAAAATAATTTCTTGGATATCAATCACTGAAAGGAGAGCTATTTGGTTAGTCTAATTTTGTTAAAGGCAGTCGTTAAGCCCTTACATTTAATATTTTAGTAACTGTTGCATAGTCGGCGTTTTTTTGTAATCCTTACACATGAGTGAATACAGTTGCAAATAATTTAGTATGTTATGTTAAGTTAAAGAGCTTAAGCATTTTTTGTTATACAAATATCCGATTTAAAAAACAGTTCAAATATGCTCATGAGCTACCTCATGAAGAAATTAAGTCATCTTAGAAGACTGTGTACATGGTGTACATGTGATGTTCTTTCACGCTTATGTAGATAAGTAGGGAAGGATTGAGCGTTCATAGCAAGAGTATTCGGATCATATTCAATCTGTTTTTGTCCGAAGAGAGAAATCTGTAAATAAAGGCAACAGTAGTATACCGCTGTTCAAAACTCATAAATCCATGGACAAAAAACAAAATCGGGGTAACAAACCAAAACCGAGCGAAACGCATTAAATATAAGAGGAGAACAACGACACAACATCGAAACGCAACACACACAGAAACAGACCAATCATCAGACAAAACACCACGAGAATAACAAATGTAACATGAAAACCAAATACATGAATTTGGGATAGACAAGTACCGTGCCACGTCTTATCTCAATATCTCAAAAATAAGAGAAAACACAAACGACTGAACGTTAAAAGTTTCTTTGGTCGTTGTTTCCCCAACTTGATTAATGTTTATTATTGTAGTTTTTCATTGTGATTCTTTTCATATTGATCATTGTTTCTATCCCTTGGAAATAATGCAAAGGTTTGAAACAATCGGAAGGGCGTATGACAACCTGTGGTTGTTGTTGTTGTTATTGGTTTTAGTAGGCGACTTACTTATGTAGTAATTGCGCCTTAAATTCATATAACATAAGTATTATGTATATATACTTTCAGTCCTTAATTTATTTTTAGTATTACGTTTTGGCGAGTTTTATATCAAACTTTGGCGAACATGGTTGACTGAATTACTCAGAAATATATATATATATATGTTGAGACAAAAAACAAAACAAAAAAACACATAACAGAAGATACATGTAATAGGAAACGAATAAAAAAGCAAATGATAGTCCCTAATGAAATGCATTATTTATTGATAGGTATCATAAAATTGTTTAGAAATATAATCTGGTTATTCACCTTTGTGTCGTCTGTGATATACTTATATAAAAAAGTATATTTACAAGCCTGTGGTTGTTCATATTTTCCTTGTTGGTCTTAAAGAAAATGTTTTCTCATTGTTATAGTACAATGTCTTATCTAATATTTGGTTTAAGATATGTAATAACACGGGATGATAACTTTTATTCCATCTGTGTTCTTGAAAGTATTTTTTAACAAATACTGACTAAGGCATATTATATTCTACAACTTTCAAAATCTGCCAAGACTACACATTAATTTCAGACAATGTTATTTATACATCAGAAAGCAATGAGTAGAGGTCAGACTGCAACAAATGTGTTATTACATAAAACTTTATTTGATTATGGTTTTATGGAGTTATTTATTACGGAGGTTTATTTGTCTACACAAATAACCGTGACACAAAATCATTTAAATGAAAACAAGTTGTTTGTTAACATTGAATTTGGAGAAAAAACTTTTGTTTATTTATAAAATAATTGAGACATAACACAACAAAATAATAATTAAAGAAAGATGTAATTGGATCATGACATAAAACTTTATTTGATTATTGTTTTATGGAGTTATTTATTACTGACAGAGTTTTTTTTGGCCACACAAATAACCGTAACACAAATTCATTTAAATGAAAACAAGTTGTTTGTTAACATTGAATTTGGAAAACAAAAAATGTTTATTTATAAAAAAATCGAGACATAACACAACAAAATAATAATTAATGAAAGATGTAATTGGATCAATATATAGTTTTACTTAATACATCGGCATCAATGCAATATTGCAGCCTTCTGCTAGAAAAAAAGAGCAACTATGAGATGGTTGTTAAAAGTTTATATGAATATTTAAGAAAAAATCAGATTAAATAGATCTGTTGTTTTTTTTATTTTTAATTTGTTTGTTTAGACCTCCATTGAAATCTGTGCGTAGAGAGATGGAAATTGATTAATTGAATTTAATCGAATGCTGAAAACTTCATAATACTGTAGGTAGTGGTTCTTATAACCAGGATAACAGTTTTTACACTCGACTACAATCTTAGTTGACTAGGATTGTCAGTTTTCTAATCGAAGGTCGGTGGTTTTCTCCGGGCACTCCAGCTTCCACCACCAATAAAAACTAGCCGCCACGAAACAGCCCAAAAGTGGTACTTAAAAGTAGCGTTACACACCAACAATCAATCAATCATTAAAAAGAATGGAAAACAACTGTCGTACTTCGGTAGTTTGTTAATACTTTTTTAATTGAATCCAATCAAACACATGGAATCCGTGATGATGTGAATATTTTACATAAAAGTTACTTGACGACAATGCCTAACAATGTTAGTTATAGTCAACTTGAAGACAAAATGAAGCATGATAAACAATATTAAAGATATTCTAATTAAATAGATGAAGGATATCATGACGTTATCACGTATGGTTAACTGAGCAAATTGTTAATTATATATTCATAAGACTTATCCGAGAACCCGACAAACAATTTATTTCAGAAACATGGGAAGCTTGCACTAATTAGAATAAAAGGTATTATCTGAAAGGTACCCTCATCTGAATATATAAACGATGATATAGGTTACTCACGGGCAAATTAAGAACCATAAATCAAGGAAAAATAAACAAACAATGCCTTGTAAAAATCGATGAAAAGACATTCAAAATTAAAGATTGGGCAGCACAAACCAAATTAAAAACAACATGAACAAGGAAAACACTTAGATGCTCTGGAAAATTAAACAGTACATGTACCTGCTCTTTTTAAGTGCTAACACCACTTATTTAAATACTTTTAATAACTCATCTATAAAAAAAATATTTTTTTATTCATATAATATAAGATATACTATTTTCATGCGTTATTTCGATGACTTTGTTTTCCCGCTGTTTTGATAACGTGAGATAGAGAACATAAGAATACACGAACATATCATTAAAAACAAAAAAGGTGATAAAAAGATGCCCAAGAATATGGGATGGATTGATACCCATAGATCTTAAAAGCATTACGTTTCTGCTCAAATCTAATAATCAAGAGGGGAATGCGATTGATTATTAATTTGCCCAGTGGCAAATATGTCTTGCATAATGGGGACAACAACCAATTAACAATTAAAACAAATAATTAGATAATGTAATACTAACATTTGGTGATCTGCAACGTTCAGGGAAAATGACGCTCGTCTTATCGAGTAGTTGCATTTAACAACTCAGATTGGACTTTGTGGACGTGGCTGCTACAAAGTAAAAGTTACTCCCAAAATTAGTAAGAATTTTCTGCTGGATTAAAGAATTTCAAGGGGTGACCATAAATCTCAAATTTCTGGTAAAACGATATAAACTCTTCTACATTACGTATGCTAATGCATATAATCTGGCTGACCCATATATTATATTTGTAGTTTTGAGTTCTGATTAAACCAAATATGGCAACTTTTAAATCTAAGGTCGGGAGAATGACATGAAATTAACATATCAACAATTCCATATACCTTATCCTTCAAAAATTAAAAACATTAATCTTTGATTTTAAGGAAACTTTTTACAAATACTATTTATCAGTAATACTTCAAACTTACAGAATATAAATTAGACACCACATCTGCCTTTATCTATAGACAGTTTCCGTTGAAATTACACAGTGTTTCATTAAATTAAAGATCAAATTAATGAAGCAGCAAATACTTCTAGGAACATTTGGTGGATTTTGTATCTTATATTAAATGTTATAATTACATTTGCATCTTTAATCAAGAAAAGAACGTCAATCAATGACTTCCCTCGAAAAAACTCAAAAACGATTAAAAAAATTAATGCTGACTTAGATTTACTTCTAAATTATATATATGCGTTTATGAAATAAATCAGACAGTAAACGGGGGATGCACTCGAGCAACATGAAATTATACTTTCAGTGGGAAAGTTAACAAAATATAAAAATGAATTAGGTAAGATCATAGATGACTGAGAATGCGACAACTTTTACATCAGACCAGGTTATAAAAATGTGTATAATGTTCACCTTTCAGCTACAAATTCTCCCTTCCCTCCATAAAGCAATTATATTTGATATGTACATTATAAATGCATGCATGATACTATAAGAAGTTTCTACAGTCGTTACTTTCAATCTACCGATGGATCGAGTGGAGAAGAGAGAGAGAGAGAGAGAGAGAGAGAGAGAGAGAGAGAGAGAGAGAGAGAGAGAGAGAGAGAGAGAGAGAGAGAGAGAGAGAGAGAGAGAGAGAGAGAGAGAGAGAGAGAGAGAGAGAGAGAGAGAGAGAGAGAGAGAGAGAGAGAGAGAGAGAGGGAGGAGAGAGAGAGAGAGAGCTCGTTGTACACCCTAGTTGCTGTTTCATTGTTGAAATTTATCATGTTTATATGTGTGAGTGGAAATTATGGATCATTTGTTTTTAAAAAGTTGGCAGTCAGTCCCATTTCATTTTTAGTGTTATTTTTAATTTAATAAGTATCATTATTATTATTATTAATATTATTGTTATCAATATTATTATTATTAATATTATTGTTATCAATATTATTATTATTTATTTATTTTAACTATTATTATAATTATTTTTAATATTATTATTATAACTATTATTATTCAAATGTCAAAAAAGACAAATCGAATCCAACCCAATCTAATATATCCTCTTAAACAAACAAAAAAGAAGAAATTTGTCATTCCTCTTGCTTTAATGTATATAATAATCCTGGTCACAGGATATAGCGTTTTCACTAAAATATTTCCACGTCATAAATAAATTGTCTTCAGGATGAATTTTGATGATAATACTTATTTTGTTTTCTTTTTGGGAAAAACATTATTGAATAACAGTCTTTTCTTTTTCACTTAAAGCTAAAAGTTCTCGATTGGTTCTTATTTTGACATGAAAGCAGAATTTGAATAACATTTTGCCAGTAAAGATGATACGCACATAAGTCAGACGTAGACAATTTCTGCAATTGCGACTTTCAGGTCGACTCTTGTCGAATGTTGATAACTTCGAAGCCGATTTACAATGGGGTGTGTATTGTTCAATCTAACGTTATGAATACAGTGTTATTTTGGAGTTTTTTTTACCTTTGACTTAACAATTATTATTGGACTTACACGGCTGGTAATCTACACACGCAGAACATTTGGTTCTGCAATGAAAACCGTGAGAGGATTTTCCGGTTGTGCTTGAGTGGAGTAATTGTCACCGCTTCAAAAGGTATGTACATTTCTAAATCTCAATTTTCTTACTTACTGATCAAAATATTGAAAATCAGAGAATGCTATGCTGTGGTGAATACTTTAACGAAGAAATATATGTATCATTTACTGTTGTACGTAGAGTTGAACTCTTACAAAAACAGTTGCCTCACGAGAAATTGCCTAAATAAATGACATTTCAATTTTGAAATGGTTCTATTTACAGACCTACAAGTTCAAATTTAGTTTTTTTTGGGCAATGGGTATGAATGTTGTTTTTGACGGCGTGTACGCTGTCCGGGATTGTCAGACGTCTTAATTATTCCAAAAACTACATTTTTTCATTAAGTCATGCGTGAGGGGATCGGCTCTGATTGAGGACATCGTGAATGCGTGAGGGGAAGTACAAATCATATCTTTATATTCAAGCTATGAGTCGTTGAAACTTACCTAAATAAGGCTACATTGTTCATGAAAAAACACATAATGTGTGCTAAAAAAATGTTGTCAACGATAACCAAAAATACTGCAGATATGTTGGGGAGTATCTCATTCGTCTTGATTCGTCCTTTTCAAACCACTCAACAATGTCCAAAAACATGTCGAATGCAAGGTTGTTTTAAAGGAAAACGTCCACTAATGAAAAAAAAATTAAAAATCTTTCCCTTTTCCCTTCGTCTTAGAGTTTATCTAAAGCACTTTGAAAAACTTTATGTTCTTCCTCAATGTCTTCCATGTGGTCTTTCTCGTGGTCTACTACGTGGTCTTCTTCTGTGACTTCTTCTATGTCTTCTTCGTTGTCTAATACATGCTCTTCCTTATGGTCTTCCTCGAGATTATCTTGGCTTACATCGATGTTCGTGAATAATAAATTCTGTATATCTGCCCTTTTTGTTTCGAAAATTTCGTGATTTTGGGTGAACATATTACGTCTAATATATATAGGTGTTGAAGTTTTGATCGGCGATATACTTTTCTTTAATATATGTGGTGATCTCTGTGACGTATATTTGACGACAGGACTACTCCCACAGGGTTTAGTTCGCTTCGAGGGCGGGGATAACTTTTATCTCCATGGCTTTTTGTAGAGAGTCAATTTTAGTCCTCTTTTCCTTTTACCTTTGAATAATGGCATTTTCTGAATTTGAGCAAACAATTTTAAATAGTTTGATTTCATTGAATCAGTGATCAGTTTACATCTGTTAAAGTATAAGGACAAATCTGTGATGATTTTTAATCAGCATTGGTCACATTTATTGAGTCAACAAAAGTCACAAAGCCAAAGATTAAAACAAATTTCTGTACTTCCCCTCACGCATTCACGATGTCCTCAATCAGAACCGATCCCCTCACGCATGACTTAATGAAAAAAAATAAGTTTTTGGATTTATTAAGACGTCTATCAACACTGGACAGCGTACACGCCGCCAAAAACAACAGTCATACCCATTGCCCTAAAAAAAACTAAATTCGAACTTGTAGGTCTGTAAATAGAACCATTTCAAAATTGAAATGTCACTTTTTTAGGCAATTTCTCGTGGGGCAACTGATTTTGTAAGAGTTCAACTCTACGTACAACAGTAAATGATACATGTATTTCTTCGTTAAAGTATTTACCACAGCATAGCATTCTCTGATTTTCAATATTTTGATCAGTAGAATAAGAAAATTGAGATTTAGAAATGTACATACCTTTTGAAGCGGTGACAATTATTCCACTCAAGCACAACCGGAAAATCCTCTCACGGTTTTCATTGCAGAACCAAATGTTCTGCGTGTGTAGATTACCAGCCGTGACTTACGGTTTGTACGTTTGGGTCTGTTTTTTCCCTTTTTATTAACCTATAACGTTTTTACTATTTTTGACATTTTGAGAATAATATAAAGTATATTAATATTGACCAACTTACACAAATATAAAAATAGCTGCCAAAACACATTGTTAATAGTCATGTTTTGGTAATGAACTACACTGATAGTTGAAGGTTTGGTGACTTTATCAACAATAATCAAGAATTGAATCACATCCGAGTACCTTGTAGTTATAAGACATTATTTCAGACTGAATATATATGTCGATTGTTAACGATTATTTGGTTCGTTCAGATGCGTTTAGTTTGAATTTTACATGATTGTTTTTTACACAAGTTGTATGCAAAATTATATAGACACCTAGTTAATGTTTACTTTGAATGTGCTGAAAAAGAAACTCGTTTCATTTTACTTTTTTTAATCTAAAACTTCAAATTATTAAATCAAGTATTCATAATGAACTAATCTGAACATTCCTTCGAATGTTTTCGAGAACTTACGAAATATTCGAGACATTCCCTACTGACAAATTATGCTATACATCGTACAATATATCAGTTTCTTAAATCCTATTATTGATATGTATGACATGATTTTTCACAGTCACTGTGGTAGATGCTATTAAGCTATGTTTTCTCATTTGAAATTACGGTTATTTATTTGTCTATTTAAGATATCCCAATGATTTGGTGGTATCAAGAGCCTAGCAGTAAGCACGTATGTGTTGATTATTGTTATGCGTTTACTTTACTACATTGGTTAGAGGTATAGGGGGAAGGTTTAGATATCACAAACATGTTTAACCCAGCCGCATTTTTGCGCCTGTCCCAAGTCAGGAGCTTCTGGCCTTTGTTAGTCTTGTATTATTTTAATTTTAGTTTCTTGTGTACTATTTGGAAATTAGTATGGCGTTCATTATCACTGGATTAGTATATATTTGTTTAGGGGCCAGCTGAAGGACGCCTCCGGGTGCGGGAATTTCTCGCTACATTGAAGACCTGTTGGTGACCCTCTGCTGTTGTTGTTTTTTATTTGGTCGGGTTGTTGTCTCTTTGACACATTCCCCATTTCCATTCTCAATTTTATATAAGTTATCATGGATATCATCGTATTTATAAAATCAACTGTTTACAAAACTTTGAACTGTTCAAAATACTACAGATTTGCAAACCCAGGTATTGATTACCTTAGCTGTATTTTGCAAAATCATGACGAATTGTGGGTTCTCGATGATCTTTTATTTCGTACTTTATTCGGCATTTAACATATTTTGAGTCAAACGTCACTGATTCGTCTCTAATAGACGAAACGCGCGTATGAAAATAATACGCCTAGTATATGTGGAGAGTTTAGTTAGTTTAGCTAATTTAGACTTGCTGTTGTAGATTTCTTCTTGTACTCATGCCGTTCGTTTATGTTTACGAAAGACACTTTTTAGAAATAAGGAATAGATTGATAAATACTATTATTAATTACTCTTGGCTAGATATCGATTTTCAGATACCATATAGGTACGAATAAATCAGTTTAGGTTTAAGGATTTTTGTGGATGAAAGGTTTTTATCAATGTGTGATAAAAAATCGGAAGCTTTTATAAAAAAAAGCATTGGATGTTTGGTTTCATGGAATCATGTAAACTTGTTTTAAATAAACCCATAAACGATACCAGGTTTATAATGTTCTACGCCAGACACGCTAGTTGTCTTTAAAATACTCATCAGTGACACTAGAATATAAAACTGTTGAAAACCCATCTAAAGTACGAAGTCGGCGGGGCATAGATGATAGGAAACTTCGAAAGATGTTGTCAAACAAAAATAAGGTAGTATATTCATGTGATAAAATATTTTTTATAGTTTTTAAACAATTCAAAGGTTTGTTAAATATTATATAGGATGTATCACATATACTTTCACGTATATGAGTTTCAATCGGCTATAACAAATGTTTGGGTTTAAAGGCCAAACTATTATCGTAATTGATGAAAGTTTTCACGAAACACGACGAAACAATGCAATATTCTATAATGGATATCTAGAGATAAAACTACCTCCCATTGTGTGGGTATACCTTGCGAACAGACTAGAATTTATCTTAGGACTCTATAATAACACCATTTTCTTTGGAAAATTACTGTATTTCTATAAAACATTAATTTCGTATAATTCAAATGCATGTATGTTCGGGTGATTGTAGTCTTAAGTGTTCGTTGCTAAATCAGGCTTTTAACTAGTTGCTTACATTTTTTACTTGATGTCAATATTATAGAAGTATATGCGGTTGTCATGAGTGAGAGGTATAGCTAGCTATAAAAACAGGTTTAATCCACCATTTTCCACATAAAAAAAACGCCTGTTACAAGTCAGAAATATGACAGTTGTTATCCATTCGTTTAATGTGCTTTAGCTTTTGAATTTGTCATTTCATCATTTGATTAGGGACTTTTCATTTTTTTTTTGTTATTTTACTTTTTACTTAGCTATCGTATTGTTTGGAACAATATATTTTACAGTATCATAAACACCGTAGCCGCTGTGAATTAACATTATATAAATGATTTTAGAACTGGTGAAAGCAAGATAACAGTTACACCGGAAACAACTATTAGCTGAGCATGTTCTGTATTACATTGGAAAGAATTACGAATTATATTTAGGAATCTGTTAAAGAAAAGAAACAAAAGTTAAAGGAATTGTTTGCATATATGTTTTGAAATTAGAATCTTAACTATTCACTTGTGAGAAGAAAAACAAGTGGGTTAAAACGTTTGTATATATATATTTGTTTTTCCTTTAGTAAAGTGGTTAAGTTTCTGAAGGCAGTATGGATGTGTTGATGCTGATTAGGTTCATTTAATTGAATGCATCAACAAATATTCAATATCTTTTTGTTTTTTCTAATCTGCTTGCCTGACAGCTTAGTTAATAATACTAGTGAGCGTAATTTTTTTTATTTACAAACAAAAAACAAAAAAACTGAACAACCTGAAATGTTAAACTGTCAGTTACAGTTATGTAATCGAATTTCAGTTAAATGCCATTTACAACAAGACATAATTTTGAAAGGCGCCATTTGTCTTCGTGCAGTGTCCATTAGTGATACGATGTCAAACAATAGAATGACAGATTAATGCAAGTTAAACAAACATGCTTATTTGAGTATTCTATAAGCTGGCAAATTTTCCATTTTTACATACTAAATTGTCCATTTGTTGAATAAAATATGATGTATTGCTTCTTTAATAAGTTCGTTTGCCTGAGTTCATTGGTTTATATATTGGACAAGGTGTGCTGCTTTAAAATCATAAAATATCGGGTTTATAACATAAAACAGTAGACGCACATTCCGGCTACACAACCTTACCAGTTGAATTCGAATTGAATCATTTGGAAGACCAAACACGACGTTTAGTATCATCGAAAAACAAAAGATGAAAACAGTATGCTAGATCTGGTTATCCCATTCGTAGTTGACGATTTCTACATTTTGTTACATTAATTGTAACTGCACCGAAAATTATCGGAACGGTACTATTTTAAATGGGCCCTGATTACTACGTTGTCAAAACCTCTGAGACGAGATGTTTGTTGTAAAATCCATGATAACCATTATTTTAAATTGATATGTCGGTGGACTAAAGAGTTGTGGGCTACAAAAATGTCAACCTACAATCTTAAACGATGTGCCCTAAAAATAGTCAATGTTTCCAATTGTTTTTGTAGAAGTTATTGACTTTGTTGTTTCTTTGTTTTCGTTATTTGTTTATGTTACATGTACTCTCATCAATCTCATTACCTCAGCATCTTTATTGATTAAGTATAATGTGTACAACTATAGAATACCAAGAAACCATTTCTAAAATAAGATTATTTATTCAATTTCAATATTTTATCGGAAAGAGCGCAACAGAGGCGTGATCCAAATACAAACAATTATAATATTAAAACAACATATAAATGAAATAAAGATGCATGTAACAACAAGTCATAAGACAATTCTATGTATGTCATTACATTATAAACTGATATTGATACCATAAACTTATGCAGCAGTATTATTCTAGATGTTCATAAATTTACTTAAAACACACAATATAAGATATATATATGTGTATGCACGAACTACTGTAAACGATTATTACCTGATGAAACGGTAAAGTTATCTCTCAAATCAAGAGCGTCTTCAATATACATACAAATAGATTTTAATTCTTTTTCAGACATAGGATTTAACATTTTGATAAAATTTTCATCCAAATTATTTGAATTAATATTATTAATTTTATATTTAGACCTAATTTTGTTATATTGCGGACATTCAATCAAGAAATGTATCTCATTTTCATTTTTACCTGTGCAAAATTTACAAAATCTCTCATTAGAGAGTATTTTTGGTCTTGCATACCTACCAGTTTCTATTGCTAATGAGTGTGCACTTCTTGTTAATTTAGTGAGTTTTTTCTAAGGTATTTAGGAATATTAAAGTTTAAATATTTTTGTTGTTTAAATTTAGTATAAATTTTACTAAAAAATAAAAGTTTACCACAGTTTCCATCTTTTATCTTAGATAGTTCAAATATAATTTTATTTTGGTAGAAATCTTCTAGTTTCTGTTTGAAATTACTATTACCTGAACAATTATTTATAGAACAATGCATAATTTTATGAGCGAAAACCGATATGTATAAACACGACGAACATATGTGCACACTTACAAAATAAAAGAAACAAACTGCTTTAAAATCTATAATGATAGTATTGTACGGTGACATATATGACGAAGCAGGAATGATCTTGTATGAGCGCGTAATTCATATACTTGCAATGTGTGTTGCGAAAATAAACAACTAGAAGTTAACGGAATGAAACAGAAATATAAGGCCGCAATGATGTCTAGACTTTATGTAAGGAGGAATAAAATCATTTATGCATAGCCGAATTGTTTCCAATGTTAAAAGGTTCCTTGGTGACCGAGTGGTCTAAGTAGTCAAACTACTGTATCACTAGCAAGTCAACACTGTGTTTGTGAGTTCGAAATCCGTACGGGCCAGGTGCACTCGACTCCATTCTTAATTGACAAGGATTTTCTGTTAACAAACCGAAGGTCGATGGTTCTCTTCAGCACAATATATATCACAATATAGTGTTCAAAGTGGCGTTAAACATCAATCAATCTATCAATCCTTTGTTAAATACTGCAATGTCAAGAATTTATGGTTACTAAGATCCAATAAAGAGAGAATCATTTCATGTCGAATCTAAACATTATCCTGACTTGTACTGAAAACAAAATCCACATACATTTAATTGCATATTTGAGAGCACTTGTTCCAGGAAGTTTGGTAGAACAAAAAATGTGTTTTAAGTATGTACTATTTTCTTCTATGTACTTCCGTACCAGCTCTACATTAGAAATAATTAAATTAGTAGTTCTATACAAAAAAACATACCATATTTTATCATATGCACATTCGATGATTCGTGTCTCACCAGTTATATAAGTGTTCATACTAAATCAATGGCGTATTATAAGGGGTCTATAGGGGTGACGCTTCCTCTATAATAAGAAAACATTCAGTATTTTGATTAAATCGTTGAAATCGACCATCCTTTTTTCGAATCTTTATTCCACCGCTGAAAATAGGTGAAAAATCCAAAGGTCAGCTGTATAACGGTATAAGAGTAGATAACAACAAAAAATGCTAACTGACATAGATCAAGTAATTGGTGATATATCTTGAGTTAGAATAAGCTACGGAACAAAGAAATCGAACTGATTAAGTATATGCATTTCACACAATCATTCTAAGAAACATGAATTTAACGAGAAAATACATTTCGTCGACGTACATGTAATTATTATATTGCCAATTACTTAAAAGCATTTTGATTAAAGTGAATGATTTATTTCCCATTTTGTCTTATAATTTCACATCGGTAGGTAGATTTGATGTCGCTTCTTCGGTATTCACCTTCGACAAAACGATTTTTCACTACAGATATCTGTATTGCGTTTTTTGTTTGATCAATCAATTTAAGAGCTTTGTCTTGCTTTCTATGCATCTATACTTTCTTAACAATGTTCTCTTTATTCTAATATTTCCGCAAATAACCTACTGACCACAGACGATATGTCCTTACTATTGTACGACAACCCATTAATTAATTTAGAAGTTGACAAAACATTTGCTACAAGTACTGTTTTCATCAACAACATAATTAATTATCCTGTTTTGAGGTAAATGGGGCAATTTGAAAATGATGAGTACATACAGTTATGTCATCGGCAAAGTGACATGCCAAAATTATACGTATATAAGGGCCTATTTTTTTAAAAACGTTTGGCAAAGGGTTGCTTTACAGGAATGGACCAACAAAATAATGGGGAAAAAATACCATGAAAAACAGGAGACACATCTAGAGTTCGGCATATGATGTACATCAAGCTAAAAGATATACAATTGTATCAGCGTGCCTTTCTCTTAATGTTTACAGTTTATTCCTTAAGAAGAAAAATAACAGAACAATCTATACATATGACATATTGTTAAAAGATCTATAAAACGATATATATATGGATTACCATCTTCTCCGCAAATTCATTGTTTTTTGTTTGGTATTAAATTAATAATTAAGATCCATGTTACATCTCGTGATCAATTTATTTGGAAATCGTCAATGGCAGTCAGCAGGGTTTAAGAACATCAGTTGTCAAAAGTCAAATTACAAAAATAGTGAACTCCGAGGAAAATTCAAAACAGAGAGTCGCTAATCAAATGGCAAAATTAAATGATAACTAACATCATAAGAATGGACAACGACTGTCACATTTCTGACTTGGTACAGGCATTTTCAAATGTAGAAAATGGAGGTAAAAACCTGGTTTTATAGCGCTAAATTCCCACATGTATGACAGTCGCATTCAATTTTAATATATTTACAACAAATGCGTTTTGTAAAACTATTTTTTCACATTTTTTGGTCTTTTGGAAAATGTTGTTTGTGCTGTATTTAGAACCATCTACCGAGGTATTGGTTTTACGTCACACGTATACACATTGCTGTTTTTATCCAACGCAATCATAGGTTTGAACGTTGTTTTCAATTTAGACTTGTTTATATATTTATGAAATGACTGAATAATAGCCAACGATAAATCTTACGGAGCGATGGTTTATATTAATATGATACAGTACACTACAAAATATAATATATAACCAGTCTAAAAGGGTCGACACCACCAAACAATAACAATTAAATGAACCAGGGATGATTCCAGGTGTTTTCAAATGGGTCCCTTGAACATCAAATTGGGAATTTTTATCCCAATTGGGATTTTTTTATGCATACAATGTAATACGAAATACTATCATTTTTCTGTAAAAACGGAAAATGTATATAAAGTTTCACCTATACACTGATTGAAGAGGTTATTGGATTTAGAGCAGGGAAGTTGTAATACATGAATATCGTTGCACATGATTCACTATCATCTTAACTTTGGTAAACATAAACCTATGGCCGTTTAGCTATTTATTTGAATTTCAGATTATCTCATACTATATAAGAAAATATTATTAATTCGTATATTTTAACAAATCTGATTCGTTTAGGGATAGTCACATGTTAAACAATATTTTCGAAGGAAGAGAGAAAATGGCGGATGACAAAAAGCATATTGCACAGCAAAAAGCATATTGCACGGTTATTTTTAGAATATCTAACCAGGTGCTCCGCAGGGCGCAGCTTTATACGACCGCAGAGGTCGAACCCTGAACAGTTGGGGCAAGTATGGACAAAACATTCAAGCGTGATACAGCTCTGAATGTGGATTGTGATCAAATTTTTGACATTACATGGTTTTTTTTTACACAAAACAAAAGTCAAGATTTTACAAATCAATTAAAGATTTCTTCTTCAAACTTTTTAAATCTTAAATTAAATAGTTGACACAGCAAAGGTTTCTAACACAGAATGAATGTGGTCTAATGAACTTAAAAGTTTTTTTTTGCCTTTGAGCAATTCACTATGCTGTTGAATATTAATCCTCTCAAAAAAATGTTTGAAGAAATTTTCTTTTTATTTATGAAATCTGAAATGAGAAAAATTTCAACCCCCCCCCTTTTTTTCACATCCCTGTTTCCCTTTTTCCAAAACTGATATCAATTCAAATTTCTAATGGAGTTTGCAACAATAACTACTCTTTTAAATACATCATAAAATATTAAAATGTAAAATAAAGTGCTTGTTATCACTGAATGGTAAAGATTAGTTGGTAGTAAAAGTGAATATACATTGTTTATTGTATAAAACAATAAAAAAAACTTCATCAGCAACATTTTATATTGGCAAATTTCCAATGAAGTTATTTACATAAAGTTATTGGCAAATAAAAGTAGAAAATGACATCATAGTCATGTCTGGCAAATGTCCAACATACATTATCTAAAAACATTTTAGATAAGATAAGGAAAAAAAGCTTCATCAGCAACATTTTATACTGGCAAATTTCCAATGAAGTTATTTACATAAAGTTATTGGCAAATAAAAATAGAAAATGACATCATAGTGATGTCTGGCAAATTTCCAACATATATTATCAACTACTATTCTATACAAAGAAAGATAACTCCAATTGAAAATTAATTAGATATTTCTTGCTATTGTGCAATACTGTGCAATTGAAAATTTCTTGCTATTGCACAATTCTTGATATGGAATCCTGATTTGGACCAACTTGAAAACTGGGCCCATAATCAAAAATCAAAGTACATATTTAGATAAAGCATATCAAATAAGCCCAAGAATTTAATTTTTCTTAAAATCAAACTTAGTTTAATTTTGGACCCTTTGGACCTTAATGTAGACCAATTTGAAAACTGGACCAAAATTAAGAATCTTCATACACAGTAAGTTTTGGAATATCAAAGAACCCATTTATTCAATTTTTGATGAAATCAAACAAAGTTTAATTTTGGACCCCCATTTGGACCAACTTGAAAACTAGGCCAATAATTAAAAATCTAAGTACATATTTAAATTCAGCATATCAAAAAACCCCAAGGATTCAATTTTTGTTAAAATCAAACTAAGTTTAATTTTGGACCCTTTGGACCTTAATGTAGACCAATTTGAAAACGGGACCAAAAATTAAGAATCTACATACATAGTTAGATTCGGCATATCAAAGAACCCCAATTGTTTAATTTTTGATGAAATCACACAAAGTTCAATTTTGGACCCTTTGGGCCCCTTATTCCTAAACTGTTAGGACCAAAACTCCCAAAATCAAACCCAACCTTCCTTTTGTGGTCATAAACCTTGTGTTAAAATTTCATTGATTTCTATTCACTTATACTAAAGTAATTGTGCGAAAACCAAAAATAAAGCTTATTTGGGCCCCTTTTTGGCCCCTAATTCATAAACTATTGTGACCTCAACTCCAAAAATCAATCCCAACCTTCCTTTTGTGGTCATAAACATTGTGTTAAAATTTCATTGATTTCTATTTACTTATACTAAAGTTATTGTGCGAAAACCAAGAATAATGCTTATTTGGGCCCTTTTTTGGCCCTTTATTCCTAAACTGTTGGAACCAAAACTCCCAAAATCAATCCCAACCTTTCTTTTGTGGTCATAAACCTTGTGTCAAAATTTCATAGATTTCTATATACTTAAACTAAAGTTATAGTGCGAAAACCAAGAAAATGCTTATTTGGGCCCTTTTTGGCCCCTAATTCCTAAACTGTTGGGACCAAAACTCCCAAAATCAATCCCAACCTTGCTTTTGTGGTCATAAACCTTATGTTAAAATTTCATAGATTTCTATTCATTTTTACTAAAGTTAGAGTGCGAAAACTAAAAGTATTCGGACGACGACGACGACGACGACGACGACGACGACGCCAACGTGATAGCAATATACGACGAAAATTTTTTCAAATTTTGCGGTCGTATAAAAACTGATATCCTTTGGTGAAGTCATGTTATGAATTTCAGGATATTGTTAACGTTTTGAAACAAATGATATCTGTTATCGATTATTTGATGAAAAAAATCTTCAAATACATAACACTTATAAGATGCCAAACAAACAAAAAAATGAAATAATGAAATGAATTTACAACTAATATTTAGTTATTGTCAAGGAGACAATATGATATATATAAAATATCAACAAAATCAAATTAAGATTTTGATATAAATATGGTAGGAAATTAATAATATAACAATTATAGCCTCTTTATGAGATCAAACAGGATATATCGACCCAAAGAAGCATATCGACCTCGGACTTCGTCCTAAGTCAATATAATTCTTTCAGGTCAATATATTCTTGTATTGACCTCATACAAAGGCTACAATTGTATATTATATGAAATATTTATATATGTAAGAAGATGTCTTCTATACTTTATAAGATATCTTCTATACTTTATAAGATATATTCTATACTTTATAAGATACATGTATCTTAATATATACTTTTTAAGATATCGTATTTACTTTATAAGATATCTTATATACTTTATACTTAGATATCTTATATACTTATAAGATATCTTATAAACTTTATAAGATGTCTTGTATATTTTAAAAGATATCTTATATACTTTATAAGATATCTTATATACTTAATAAGATATCTTATATACTTTATAAGATATCTTCTAAAGTTTATAAGATATCTCATAAAGTATATGAAATATCTTATAAATATTTTTATATAAGATATCTTATACATATAGTTTATTGGATATCATATTAAGAAAATGATATAAGATATCTTATAAATTATATGGAATATCTTATAATTTATATACGATATCTCTATAATATATATTTTATATAAAATAGATCTTAAATGATATACAAGATATATAAAATCTATAAGATAGCTTACCTAGTATATAAGATATCTTATCAGTATACTTTATTTAAGATATTTTATATAGTTTATAAGATATCTTATATAGTTTATAAGGTATATCATATAGTTTATAAGATATCTAATATAATTTATAAGATATCTGATAACAAAAATTATATGAGATATCTTATCAACTATATAAGATGTCTCATAAATTATATAATATATCCCATGAACTATAGAAGATATCTTATAAACTTTATAAAATGTCTTAGAAACTATATAAGATAACTTATGAACTATTATAGAAGATATCTTATAAAGTTTATGAGATATCTTGAAGACGGTTAGATTAAATAGCAAAACGGCCTGCCATATTAATCACTGAAAAAAATCATCCATTGGGTATTTTTTAACAGATCATCTTTATAAACTTGCCTTGATTCAAATGGATTTCAAATTGAACTAGCTAATTGATTAATTCGGAAAATCAATTACAAAAGTTTATATAAATTAAAATTGATAAGTTATTTAAAACAATTGAACCACTTGAATCTACTTTTACGAGATCAAATACTGCCATAACATTTTAATCAGTTGAATCCGGCTACTAAAATTGTTTACCTCATGTTTACATATTTAAATTGTTGTTAATAAAATGCGATCGTAGTCAGCATTCTAATCCGGATTTTACTACGTTTTTGTCAACAAACTATGAAAAATTATAGTTGCCGTAATCGGTGACAGAAAATTTTCCGGAATTACCGATTTTTATTTTATTTTTCCTGAATTGGGAATTTATATTCACAAACATTTTTTTGGGGCCGCTGGCTGATTTAAGGACCGCTAAGCGGCCCTAAACTATATAGTGGAATCATCCCTGCTGAACAAATGTTAAATATTTCTGATAACAGATATCCTTCATCAGTATGATCACGATGTAAAATGAATCATATCAATCTATTCTGATTATGATATATGTTTCTTAAAGTATGACTTTAAGTTTAAATGCAATGAGATATTGAATGTGTTTTGCTTGGAATGGGTTATTGACAAGCCTATATATACACTGTTAATTATGTGGCATTCAAATGCTGTCTGTCAAGAAGGAGGAAAACACTTTCACTAGAGTAAAGGAGAGATAATAAAACTGAACCCAGAATATCAAAGATTTAGCAACACCAACCCAAATGATAAATGATGAAGTAACTTAGAAACTGACACGGGTACTTCTGCAGGATTACATGTATCAGTTCTATTTACCCGTCGGTATGTCACTGGCCACGACTAATATTTCGATGAGTAACATTATAATGATTATATGATGCCATGTAAAAGGAAACAGTCAGTTAAACATCGTATTACGTAATTTTCTTTATACCTTTTATCCGATTTTCGTTTGACTGTTTTTATTAGACAAACGTATGACTGTTGAAAGATTTGGCCTTATTTGATAAACAGACACATCATTTTTTAAGATAACCATGTAATTTCAGAAGCTGATCAAGGTGTCACGTAATCACTGCCCTAAAGATGGAATTATATTTATTTTCATTATATTTAAGTACATGTAGTTGCTTTGAAAAAATAAACTGATGAATGATAAAGAATAATACACACTGTCAGTATCCTTCATTGTTTAAATATGGTTTCTCTGTATATCTAAAACATATACTATAAGAAGTTTGTCTCTGCTTGGAAATCAATATTGAATTAAATAATAATTAATAATGTTACTTTGGTACAAAATTGCAACAATATAGGAGAAACTGGCTTAATTAATTATATTTTTCAGAAGACAATTTAAATGAATAAAGTTTGCATGACCCTTTATCCTCCATTCAATTATGTGGTCTTTATTTATTTAGTACACTAAACGTATCTGACAAGCCATATTGTTGATATTGTATTAATGTCAAAAGCTATTGAAAACCAGTCTTTAATTTTTTTTGTAATCTTTTATAGACTCGGGATGATTTACAGCTTGACACATTGTGTAGATACTGATCACTCCGAATCCAAATTACAACGTGAACAATGGGGCTTGTGTTGCTCAATCATAGGTGTAGTGTTTTGTGTCCTTTTGGGGGGTTTCCTTTTGGCCTTTGGGTTATCTGTACACTAAACGTATCTGACAAGCCATTTTGTTTATATTACATTTGTGTCAAAAAATGTTGAAAACCAGCCTTTGATTTTTATTTGTAAGCTGGTAAGACTCGGGAGGATTTAGAGCTTGGCCCTTTGTGTTGGTAACTGATCACTTCGAAGTCAATAACAACATGAACAATGGGGGTTTGCGTTGATCAATAATACTGTTTAGTATAGTGTTTTGTGTTCTTTTGGAGATTTATGTTTGGCCTTAGAGATATCTGTTATCAATCGTCACATAGTTTGCAAAACCCCGTGGTAAGTATTCATTTGCCTGTTTTCAACATTGGTTCATTTTTTAATAATACTTGAGAGCATTGTATTCATCATGTTCCAGTATCAGCTTGACTCTCAATTAATCATTACACATGAAACAAGATTTAGGACCTAGGTCGTACTTTGAGCTATAATGGTTTCCTTTTTACACATTGTGACTTGGATTGGGAGTTATCTCATTGCCACTCATACCACATCTTCTTATTTCTATTTAAAAAAACGGCAATTATTTGGCATGTACATAGTCATTTTGTATTTGCATGTCAATCAACATGACCAATGAAGGCGTAATACGATTCCTAAATTACTAAAAGAAATCAGCTAAATGGTTTTCACAAATGATATTAACCATTAGCTGATAATTCATACATTGTAAGCAGACAATAGTATAAAGTTATATTATTTTTTTGTAAAATCCCTCATATTATCACTGACAATACACAATTTTTAATAGAGTCATGTTTTGGCGATGTTTGAGGCTTTTCGCAACAAAATCCAAAATTGAAACAAGGTCGATGACCTTGTAGTTATATCACATCCTTTCAAGCTAAAATATATGTGTTAACATTTTATCGATTATAAAGAATTATAAGATTTTTTAAATATTTTTAGAAAGAACAAATATAATTTGTTTTTAAATATTTTTGTTGTGTTTCACGGGCATTCTATATATTAAGATGCATATCGTTATAATTTTTTCGCAATAATAATTTATAAAATTAATGGAAAAAATGAAATGTAATTATAATCTGATATGCTTGTTTATTATACATGTTCTTGAAAAAATCATATAGAAATATGGTTGATTCAACTTTCAAATTGCTAGAAAATTCACTTATTGATAACGACATCCTAGCACTTCAACGAAACATAACATTAATGAAAACATTGTTCCTTTTATGACAGTATCGCGTTTGCTGTCATATCAATTCAATAATAATTCTTCGTTAATGTTATGTTAATAACCCGACGTATATACTTGTGATTATCTAGGACATTCACTATGTGTTGTATGCAGTAAAAAAGAAAATGTATTAATATCTCCTGTCTGTTTATTTCGATTTGGTTTGCTGTTGTTAATACTGCTATCCTAGTGTAATGTTTGTGATGGCCGTCTGGGTATGTTGATCTATCTTACGTCGGTTCATAAAATATGGTTGCATCCAGAAATATTTAAAATAGTTTTCTGCAACATAATCTGCTTATCTAACAGCTTTGTAAAATGCAAGTTTGTGTTACATATCAAGACTTCGTCTTTACTTACTTATGAAAACGATTTTTTCAATGTCAGTGAAGGCAAAAATACCACTAAAAGCTGAATTGTTGAACTGTCTGTTGCAGTTATGTAATCGATTGTCATTTAATGACATTTTACACTATACATAATTTTGAAAGGCGCAATTACTTTTCGTGCTGTGTCCATGAGTGATACAATGTCAAACACAATAATGACAGATTGATGCAAGTTAAACATCTTATATAATATAAGCTTGTTTAACTATTCTATTAACTGGCGAATTTTTCCATTTGACATGCTAAATTGGCCATTTGTTGAATGAAATATATGATGCATTGTTCCTTATTAAGTGTTTTGCCTTGAGTTTATTAATATTATATACATGACAAAGATAACTGCTTAAAAATCATGAAATACCGATAACATAAAAAGGTATACGCACGTTCCATCTACAAAAATCTTATCAGATGAGTTCGAATTACAACATCTGGGAGGCAAATCACCAAGTTAACTAGCAATGAAAAGCAAAAAAAAAAAAATATGCCAAAAATAGTAAGGCCATTTATGTTTGGCAATTTTTACATTTTATTAAATGTAGACGTACAGTACATCACCGTATTGATCCTATTTTATGTCAGCGTATGAGCCCTGATTACTAGGCTCTTGAAACCATTTGTACAAGATGGCTGTTGTAAAAGCAGATAGTCTTACTGTTTAATTAATATTAAGTAGTACTAAACTGTTGTAAGCTACTATACAACTTTTTCTTCTTCAACAAAAATGTTAACATGTAATCTTAAACGACGATGTAAAAATAGCCTAAGTTTATAGTAGAAGTAAAAGGTTTTGTATTTTCCTTATGTTTGTTTTTTGTGTGTGCGTAACGTTCATTAACCGAATATACTTAATATTTTATTGATTAAGTATAATGAGCTAAACTCGAGAATACCAATTAACCATTTCTAAAAGAAGAATATCATTGGAAAATGCACAATTCAATGAGTAAAACCATCATGCATAAACATAAAGCCTCGATGATCATATATGCACATTTACCGAAAGATAAATAAACTGCTTAAAATTGTTAAATGATAGTATTGTAGAGTGGCTAATATGACTAGGCAAGAATACACGTATGAGAGTGGAAATCGTAAACTTACAATGTGTGTTTCGAAGGTAAACAACTAAAAGTCAAACGGAATGAAGCACACACAAAACAAAGAAATAAAAGACAATACTTGTGTGTTGACTTAATGTACAGAATAAAAGGAGTAAAACCAATAATTCATAGCCCAATTGCTTCCTATGTTTAATTCTGCAATTTCAAGCTTTAATGGCTTCTTTGTCTGTTCAAATTAAATGTCAGTCATTTCATGTCGAAAGTCGAAAATGACCACGCTGTGGCTAAAAGACCAACAAACAAACAATGGTACACAAATCACAACATAGAACACTAAAGACTGAGCAAAAAATGCAACACGAATCCCTACAAAAACTGGGTGATCTCCGGTGCTCTGAAGGGTGTTAAGCACGCCCTGCTCCAGACGTAGCACCCGTCGTGTTGTTTTTGTTAATACAAACTCGGTTATAAGTGTTATTCGGTAGGTCATATAAGGGGAAAGGGGATTAAAGTTGTAGTTACGTCATTTGGAACTTATCCGCTATCAACTGTGTAAAGTGAGAGAAAAAACACGCTAAACATTAATTGTTTTTAGCTTTTGATTAATAAAAGACTTACCTAGAGTACAAATATCTGTTCTTGAGGATCAGATAGATAATCTTCTAACTCAATGGTATGGAATACCAAATTAGAGAAAGACCCTCTGGAAATAAAATAAGATACAGAACACAGGAGTTGATATGATTATGTATATGCATTTTGTACAATCAATTCAAAAGAAATATGAATTAGACGACCAAATACCTTTCGTCGACGTAATGGTGACATTTCCAATCACTTAAATTTGTTTTGATAAACGTATACTATGCATTTCTATTAATTCATTGTGTCTTCTATCTAATTTCAAACATATATATATGCTTTTAGTTTTTTCGTGTCTACGGTATTTCCTAGTTTTTGGTTGTTCCTGTTTTGTTGTTTTTTTTTGTGTACAATGTGTATACTAACCCCCTCTATTATTACTATAGTTACACAAACTAATGTGCCCTTCTAACTATTCGTTATTACATGGCATTGGGGCGATTTCATACTGATAAGTTCTCATTATTTTCAAATTGCTCCGTTTCACTAAAAACAAATGAATTGATCATTTTGTTGCAGACAACAATATTTGTAGCAAACGTTTTGTCAACTTCTGATTTTTTTATTGTTGTGTCGTACAAAAATAAGGAAATATCGTATATGGTTCGTAGGATATTTGCGGAATAATTATAATGAAGTGAATATTGTTAAGAAAGTACAGAAGGCAAGACATAGTTCTTAAATTGATTGATGAAAATACCGCAATGTTTTCATCTCTAGTGAATAATGATTAAATCTAAAGTGTAATAGAAAGATGCCACGAAAAAACTAAAATCATACTGACGAGAACAATAACTGCTTACCCTTCAGAAGCAACCGAGTCAGTACTGGCGTAACGCCAACATACATAGAAACAGACAGTAGACAACAACTACCATATTCCTGACTTGGTACATAACATTTTAGGAAAAATGGTGGGATGAACCTGGTTTTATTGCTAGCCAATCCTCTCGCTAAATGGTAATGTTACAAATACTGTTAAAATAACAAAACTACGTAACAGGAATACCGTACAAAAAATGCAAGATAAGATCTATCAGCGTTGAGAAATACATAAATAAATAATATAGTAGTACATTAGAACATGTAAACCAGAATAACAACGGACACCATCAATTAACAACATCACACCAGGACACGACAAACGAAATAAAAAATGCACGTCACATGAATGGATCAACGTCACAAAAAATGACGTATATTTTAAACCTACTTAGAAAAAAACCGAAAACAACAACATTTACCATTTCATATTTAGTTATATAGGTAATGTAGCAGATGCTTTAATCAGTAGATTGTAATTATTATTTTTACACGAAAGAATACTGTTTACGATTTATTGTACAAATTATATATTGCAGGGACAAAAATATACATGAAGAGCATTTAATGCCTTTATACATTAAGACATTTGTGAAGTCAATCTTTTCCAGCAATAGTCTTAAAACGTTAATTAGAACTACACACATTTCTTTTGTTTTACCCTATCAAATCATCCGTTCATGGTTCAGTCTGTCTGTAACCCTGGTATTGTGGTTTTTAAAGCATTTACATACCTTACCTAGTACCTTGGTTTATGAAACTGAATCCCATATGCTTGTAAATCGACTGAAACGTGATGCGTTCTTCAATGTAAAATGTTTTTGACAAAATATTTAACTTATATCATGTCCATTGGAAATTATGATTTTTGATTATTTATTTATGCATTCCGTTGTGCCGTTACAACACTGTCCCGTGTTAAGGGGTTTGTACCTTCAACATGTGTATCCCAGCCACATTTGAAATGTGTCTGTCCAAAGTAAGTAGACTGTTTTTCGATGGTTGTCGTTGCTTCAAATCCGTCGTATTTTTTTTATTTTTTTATTTGTGTTATAAATTATGCTATTAGTTTTTCTATTGATTTGTTATACATTTTTCGACTATGCGCATGCGGTTATTGTCTTTATTAAAGGGGCTAATTTATTTTTGAAGGCCGTGTGGGAGTGTCGATATTAATTTTGTTCACGAAAAAACAAGTTATATAATTGTACGCATTCAAACATGTACGACTTCGTCTTATTATATTCTGCTTTGCTTGTCAAGTTTGTTATATAATAATTGTTTTTTGCTATCTTTTTACAATATCAGCCTTCACTCTTATTATCTGAATTATAAAACAATTTCTATAATGTCAGTGATTGAAATGATGAAATTTTCTTAAACAAGAAAACTAAATAACCAAAATAGGCTCAAATGTTGAACTGTCAGTTTCAGTTATAAATTACATTGTCATTTAAGTGACATTTACCACTAGACATGATTGTGAACGGCGCCGTTTGTTTTCTTATTGTGTCCATGAATGTTACAATTTCAAAAACAAGAATGACAAATTAATGTAAGTTACACAAACATGGTTCTTCGAGTTACCCATTATCTGGATAATTTCCAAATTGACATACTGAATTGTCCATTGTAGGAGGAAATGATATGCATTGGTTGTGTTCGTGATCATTAGGTTATTTTTCCATTAAGGTAGTATGAAGCAATTGTCCAACTTTAATAAATAATTGGTCAGTTTAATTGTTAATTGGTCCCTTCGTTTCATTTTTTTGAGCTTTTGATTTTGCCATTTGTTTAGGGACTTTCTTTGGAGTTCTGTATTTTTGTTACTTTTCTTTTTTCTTCATAGATGATCCTTGGGATAAGTTATGAAAACAGCCTCTATCTGGTCCCTGAAATTTAAAAAAAAAGTAAAAGTATTCCAACCTTTCAAAATAAATTTAATTTTATAGGTAATACCCTGTTTGCTTTAGCCAGGTCATGTGTAATGGAGTCACGTTGACGTAACACAAATGTCGGAATTTACAGTACTAATAATTTTGAGTTGTGACACAAGCTTCAAATATCTCGATTTCAACGCAAAGCAGTAAAAAAATGATCGTTATTGTTCATTAATAATTTGTATGTTGGTTGACTATGTGTAACATTGTCATTTGTGGTCAAACATATTTATTTCAATATGTTTATACAGCACAACTGGTCGTTTTGCTATTAAGTGTCTAGAATATATACTTATCTTAAAAATGAACATACTTTTGATTGATTGATCGATTGTTTTGTGTTTAACGCCACTTTCAATACTATTGTGCTATTTCGTCGCGGTAAGTTTTTATTGTCGGAGAAAACCGGACTATTTTTTTTGATAGGGGCCAAATAAGTACTTTAATCATACCTGCTACTTTATCGAAATGACCATATCAAAGACGTTTTACCTCAGATGATGAACACTGAGTACTGGGTTGACGATATTCCTGTAAAAGAAACTATGACCTTCTGTTTTTTTTCTATGGTCGGGCTGTTGTCTCTTTGGCATATTCCCCATTTCCATTCTCAATTTTAATAAGCTATTAGATAATGAAACTAACAGAAAACATAACCAAATCAAAAATTTAATATTTCTCATACGTCATCTGCGTTTGCGCGAGCGCTTTCATAGCATCAATTGTGACTTTATGCCATGAACATTGGTGACGTTATCCAATCAAAATAAACGTTACAAACGATGTTACATTTGAATTGTCGTTTGATCTGTAAGTGAATCTATGGAGTTCTATACTTAGGTTAGTTTTCCTGTGTAGATTATTCGCAGCATTTATTAAAGTACACATTGGAATCGTCCAACCAATTATTCACAACAGCTTAATGCCTTGACACTTTTTCCTTGTTCAATTTAAGAGTTATATTGCTTTTTGTACTTTTTAAACAATGTTCAATTTATTCTAATAATTTTGCATTTAACCTAGATACCACATACGATATTTCCTTATTTGTGTACGACACACCATTAATAATATCAGAAGTTGACAAAAACCCTTTGCTACAATACTGTTGTTTGCAACAAAATGATAAATACATCTGTTTGAAATGATTCAACCCAATTAATAAGTAAAGTGAAAATAGCTGTAGGGGTAAATTCGATAAAAAAAAATATACATCATTAGGGACATCTCAGCCTTCTATATAATACCAAAGTCCTTTGCATCACTGATTGGTAAATCATATTTCTAATAATTTCTACTTTTTACTGTTATTCAGAATGTATGTCTTTTCTGTTATAAGTTTACTATATTTCAAAATTAATCAGGCAGTCTAATCATTTGAAAAGGTCACTTAAAATGACATTTTCTGATTTCATTGATTGATAGATTGAGTTGTATAAAGGCCACTTTCGGCAATATTTCGCTTTTTTGTGGCGATCAGTTGTCATTGGTGGAGGGATCCAGAGTGCCCCGCGAGAACATCATACCTTCGGTAGACAAACTCACAATCCTAGTCAATTAAATAAAGGCAACAGTAGTATACCGCTGTTCAAAACTCATAAATCCATGGACAAAAAACAAAAACGGGGTAACAAACTAAAACCGAGGGAAACGCATTAAATATAAGAGGAGAACAACGACATAACACTAAAATGTAACACACATAGACAAAATCCCACGAGAATAACAAATATAACATATATATATAACATCAAAACCAAATACATGAATTTGGGATAGACAAGTACCGTGACACGTTTTATCGCAATGTGAATTTACACTCAAAAATAAGAGAAAACAAACGACACAACGTTATAATGTAATACACACAGAAACGAACTATAATATAACAATGGCCATATTCCTGACTTGGTACAGGGCATTTTTAAAGGAAAAAATGGTGGGTTGAACCTGGTTTTGTGGCATGCCAAACCTCGCACTTTTATGGCCATGTGAAATATAACATCAAAATGACAACACAGGACTACAATATAAATAAATTGGAGAACACTATTGACAAAGAATCACACGAACAACAACCAACAAAAGGCAACGAGTTCAAAATTTTAATACGCCAGAAGTGTATTTTGTCCACACAAGACCCACGTGTGACGCCCAGATACAAAAGTTTGAAAGCCGAAACGAGTACAAAGTTGAACAGCAACGAGGACCAAAAAGATCAAAAAGGTTGTGCCAAAAACGGCAAGGGTTTTCTGTTCGTTACCAGAAAATCCCTATCATTTAGAATAATTATACTTTTGCAAACAGTAAATTTTATAAAATGAATATTCAAAAGATGTACATGATAAAACTGAAGTATTAACTAATTACAGGAAACAACTGAAATACATTTACATAACCAGACATTTGAAACACAAAAGTGGACACATCCGAATAAGTTTAAACCTCTACGCCAAGTGACGTCCTATTTGAAACCGAAAAATGACGAAAAAATGACGTCATTTGAATCTGCAAAACAGACCATCAAAAATGAAAAATGACGTCACACAAGAATGAACAAGATATAATTAGGATTGATCTACGATTATATATTTGAACTAAATACTGATATTGCATTTAATAACAAAGCACATTTTAATACTTATTTATATCAAACTAAGGTAGCAATTAACTATATTATAAAACTATGTCCGGTTTGTTTATCTAACTTCAAACGTAAAATATCGTACTGATTACGTTGAACGAAATCAAATCTAATAAATGAAGGCTGTGATTAATTTTCTTTACCATAACACCTAAATATAATAGAAAAGACGTCAACACATTTGACAAAATCCGATGAGAATTACAAATATAACATTAAACATTTAAACTAAATACATGAATTTGGGATAGACAAGTACCGTACCACGTCTTATAGTAATGCGAGTTCACACTCGGCAAAACAGTCACAATCGGGAATAAGTCACGTTTGGTAATTAAAAGATTAGACGACATTATGACAAAACACAATCTACCATGTTGTAAAAATGTCCTTAGCTAGTTTGGTTAACGACACATCGTATGGATCCACCAAATCGTGATGGTGTCCATAAAATTTACGGAGTGTCAATTTTAATCTGTCCGCCTCATAACTTTGTTGGAGCAGTTTCTGCGTAAGGAGCACACTCCTGTATATGAAGTCCGTATAGTGTGAACAAGCACGAGAATAACGTATCAATTGTGATATGTAAACACCATACGAAGGGGCAGAGGGTATGTTACTGCTGAGAAATTGGAAATTGATAATTGGGAAGTTGAAATCGTCCCGTTTATCATAGATTTTCGTGTGAAGTCGTTTATCTACGTCAATATTGAGGAAAAGATCAAGGTATGAAGCAGTCCTTCTAGTATCAGTGGTATCCTTAATCTCAAGTTCACTTGGATATATGAGATGTAAGTATTGGCTGAAATATGGGTTATTCAATGATAGAACATCATCAATATATCGGAAAGTAAAATTAAAGAATTTCGCAAGATGCTTTTTCTTTTTGTCTTTTAGAAGGTTCTGAATGAATTCTGCTTCATACGAGTACAAAAACAAATCAGCCAGCAGGGGTGCACAATTAGTACCCATTGGAATACCGACTGTCTGTTGAAATATAAATCCTCCAAACTCAACAAATATATTGTCGATCAAAAAGTCCAGCATTTTGATAATATCATCTTCAGTATATTTTCTGGCAGATTCAGTGTGATTTTTCACAAAATATGAATTATTGTAACCCAATTACAATTAAGATTGCAGTTGAGCGCACCTGCCATGTGCGGGATTCGAACTCACAACTTCAGTGTTATCGAATACTTAGACCTCTCAGCCACCGAGGCCCCAATTTCCTTGATCTTCGGTGGTATAAAATGTCTTTTAATTTGATGTTTGATATAAAGCACCACGAATAGGCTCTGTTCGGCTTTCAGTTTCAGCTATTAATAAATACATATTAAAAATATTGACACATTTTCTAATTATACCTCCGTGCAGTTTTAGATAACTTTCCGTGGTTAAAGTTGAATGCATTATTATATTAACGGTGCCCATTTTTCTGCACCAGATATAATTCATATTTTGAAATTGCAGGGTGTCGGAATACTCAGGGTTTTTCTGCAACGATATGCATATTGTCGGACCATGAAAATGTGTCGGTTACAGCAGGATGTTGGAATACTAAGGTGTCGGATTAGGCAGTTTACACTGTATGCATCTGTTGTTTGTTTGTTTTGTTTTATCTTTATATCGCTGTAAACAACACTTAACAATAAATCCGAAGTGGGATAAAATCTTTGTAATAATTGTTGCTTCCTACAATTATCTGATAAATTGAAAGAAAATGGAAACTGTCTGCATAGAGTTAAAATAGTTATACACTAGTGTAAATCTCATAGATATATCATACACAGTTTGGTTCGGGAAAATCAATGTTCATCCAAGGAATAAAACAATTTAGAAATGTTGCTATGAAACTATATTACAACATGATAAGTAACTCACACTCAATCAATTCTAGTTTGTACAGGGATATGTATATAAATAACAATATATGACAAACCACACACATACATACACACGCTTCGTCTGAGTTTTCACTTTTTTTGGTAATCGAGGTTAGAAGTTAAACATAAGTTAGATGAATAAACGTAAGAAGATAAGAATACACAATATCATTATTTAATTTAAAGATATCGGAACTTATAATCTTAGTTCACGTGTTCCTGCAAAATGCCCTGCATTGATTGGTTCCATACATGTGCTCCCGGATGTAGGGGGGGATTAAGATTTTTCGAAAACGGGGAATTGTTCCATAAAACTTATTGTAAAACATTTTTCGACGGTTTTATGCTGCAAAATCATATTAATCTAGAAAAACAGGTTATTATTATTCTTTTTTTGTAATCAAAGGTTTTTGTACGACCACTATGTCACCACCCCTCTCTCCTCCAAACTCCTTTTGGTCCGCAACTTGGATTGTAAGCAGTTCCTTTCCAATACATGGCATTCTTCATGTTGCTTTGATTAAGTACACTTTCGATGAAGAATTGTATAATATCATGGAGTTAAATGCCAATTATTTCAATTTTCACCTGAATCAATTTCAATGACAAATTTGCTAGTCAAGTCATTGAATCAATAGACAAGGATTTACAATAGATGTGTCACTTATTAACCTAAGTAATTGTTTTTAAGGCGTTCCATTATACCAATGTTCGTTCGTCCGTGAAATTTCATTTATAGTGGCTTATCTCTTGTCTGCGTTGTCTTTACTTAGGAATTCAACGTGTTGACAACCTATAAAGTTTAGCACAATATGGGATTGATAAATGTGTCTCAGATGCGGATCCAGCCATTTTTTAAAAAGGGGAGAGGTTTCCCAACCCAGGATAAGGGGGGGGGGGGGTTACAAATATATGTCCCCATTCAAATGCAGTGATTGTAAATAAAAATGGGGGTTCCAATCCCCGGACCCCCCTCCCCCCCTGGATCCGTGATTGTGTCTTGTCTAATCCGGAGTAATACCGAAACATATATTTGTAAATCTACGCTTTATTTCAATTTTCTAACCAAAATACACCATCGAATATGTTTGGAATTTAAAAAGAATCATGTTTTTCATATATATGATATATGATTAGAATGGTTGCTTTTAGTAACAACATGACATGAATTATCGCATTGGCCGATCGTAAACATTTGCCTTGAATTCGGTGGTGGTCGTATGTTGTCGTACATCATATTTGATTTTCATTTGTACAAATGTACACAAATAATGCCGCTTACTTTCTCGGGTAAATGTTTTACATTTACATTTCATGACTTTTTATAGCTAACTAAGCGGTTTGGGTTTAATTCGTTGTTGAAGGACGTACACTAACTTATAGTTGTTATCTTCTACGTTATTTTGAACCCTGGTGGAGAGTTGTTTGTCATTGACCATAATACCATATTTTTTTATATAAGACATGCATTTAATACAGATATTATATAATAACAAAGCAAATGCATTACGAACCTATCTGAGACCTGCCAACTTTCCGGTTTTATGAGGGATAATATATAGGTATGCACTAGATCCTCTTGTGCTAAAAATCACCATGCCAATAGGTAGGTATGCTATATATAAGACATTAGGAAAAACACTTAAATGGAATATTCAAAAGTTTAATTGCAACATGCTCAATGGTTCTCAATCTCGTAATTTCTATTTTAGATGTATTCGAACGGCTCGAGAATCGTTTGTAGACGATGTAATGCTGATGTCTGATGAGTTTATGTATCAACTGGAACTTTACATAAAGACTTTTCTAGTTTTTGTTAAAAGGGGAGAACAAATACAAAGGGAGTTACATGTATAAAAACTGGTCAGTCATATAAAAACTGACACACCAGGGCGAATAACGATGAAAAGAAAACCATGAATTAACTGACCCCATATTCGTCGTATTAGGTCACTAGCACACTATTTAACGAATGTATCTTACCGATTATCTTAACATGTGGTATTTAGACTAGTGACCTATCAAAGTGATCAAGTCTTCAATAGCCATAGTATAAAGAACCTACTTCTATGTGTCTATACAAAAACAAATACCAACGATAACAACTTGTTAGCTTTAAATGTAATTTATGAATTCATTTTAATCGTTCATCTTTAATTTCTTTGTCTGTTAAAACCGTAAAGATTTTTTCAGAACACCCTATTGTACTTATAAAGGGACGTAACACCACTACTAACCGTGTATTATAATAAACCCCGCCTACTAGCCTTTTTTGGGTTATACACGGTGTCCACGCGATTGCGTTTAACGAATCGCATTCCTAGAAATGTATAGGAGGTAAGATAAGATTTATTATTTAAACAAAAACTTTGTTTTAAAGTTATTATTTAAAAATTTTCTTAAATCTATTTTTATCTTATTAACCTGTAATATTGGCCCAAATGAATTGTTTTATTTTTGGCGCAAATGAAGGATTTTTTTGACACCATTTGGTGCAGAAACAAAGTACCTATCGAGACGCATGCATATCTTTAATTGAATAACGCCCTGCTCATGGCAAGCTGGAGTGATTCTGAATTGAAAAAAAAATCAGAAATTTCTTTAAAACAGGATATCATTATTGAATTTTGTTAGATAAGAAACTAACATTAAGTGCGTCATTTACCGCAGTAAATAATCATGCCATGACGATTGTAATTAAGCCATTTACGAACTGCATATTGACGATTGTAATCAAGCCATTTACGAATTATATAAGTTTTTATCACAATTTCTGATGAAAGATTTGACAGAGATTTCGTAAGGTGTCAAACGATATCAACAGGGTTCTAAAACGAATAATTACAGAATGTATATTTCTTATTGTTCTTTTAGACTTTAATAGTTATATAGACTAGTATATATCTAAATATCAAAGTTGAAGTCACTCGTCGATTCATATGTTGCGGTTGATTTTCCACAGAATTATTTGAAATAACAAATTCAATTTTCCTTTTTTCCATTATTAATGAAAGTATTTCTACGGTAGTACTTATTTATTTTTATGGGTACTCTACAGTCGTATGTACTGCTGTTCATGTTTAAACGTATTTTCTGTGTCTAAACTACCCTTCCAAAAAATGATTCGACTCGAAAAAACACATGTTTGTATTTTAATATAGAGAATAAATACTAGTACACTTATGAATTTACAGTTGTCGATTGTGGGATGTTAGAGTATCTACAACCGGAACATGATAATTGAAGTTCCCTCACCTGGAATATGGCTTAATATTTCATTGAATTGGACACATTGTACTAAACGAACGATGTATACATTGAAATTGCAAGATGTTCAGTTAAAACTTTTTGCGTGAACCCCCTGATAAGGTTTCACGCTTATATGTTGGTCAATTTTGGAAGTGTCTATGGGCCATTCGATATCCTCGGAATCAAGATTCTTGGAGATCGTCTCGAAATTGTTCGATCATTTATATAGGTAGTTATTTGTGTCTTTGATGCGGTCCCTCTATGGAAAGGCTACCACATGACATTGTATATTTCAACAATCAAAGTTTATATGTAGATTTGAGAGTAGAACAATAAAGACGAGAACCTAAATCCCTTTTGACAAAACAACATGTGTTTTAATAATGTGAATGTTTATTAAATATCAAGTAATTATATAAATCATTATTTGAGACGGTCCTTGTACGCGTTGTGTGTGTAGTATTTAATACAGCGTGCTGTTGTGTATTGTGACAATAAACATTGGAATAGTTATTTATATATAAAGTCCCAAACGAAACTGGTTATTTCTGACCGTTTATCATTTGATATTTTGTATTTCAATCAACGCTTGGGAAAGCATGACAAAAATTAAGAAAACGATTTTTCTGTTAGAATATTTATCTTAGGTTGGAAACACAGTGGTCGAAAAGGAGAAAGCTAATCAAACAAAAATAACTTATTTAATTAATAGATACTACCAGACCAAGATAATATTCATTATTAAGTTTAACCTGAGACTGAATTTATTCTTAATAGAATATAGTTTAAAATGTCTTATACGTATACGTGATTTATGTCTCACCAGGAGCGGATCCAGCCATTTTTAAAAGGATACAGGGGGGTTCCAACCATATGTTCCCATTCAAATTGTTGATCGTCCAAACAAAGGGGGGTTCAACCATATGTTCCCATTCAAATCGTTGATCGTCCAAAATAAAAGGAGTTCCAACCATATATATGTTACCATTCAAATCGTTCATCGTCCAAAAAAGGGAGGTTCTAACCCCCGGAACCCCACCCTCTTGGATACACCACTGCTCACAGAATTGAACAGCCATTATATTTAAAAAAAAATATATGTAACGTATGAGTACAAATGAGCAAGAATGTGTACTCAAAGTTAGCTAAATATCTAAATTTTAAACGGCCGTGAATGTAAAAATACTTGCATGGTTTCAATTCAGAAGGATTTTAAAACCTTGCATCTCACAAAAAACGTAATCAATATTTTACAATAATCATAAAAAAAAATATTTCTATTTTATGCTGTTTTAGTATGGATTTATAAGTCTCTGATTATCTGTTGTATATTTGTTATTCTTGTGGGATTTTGTCTGTTGCTTGGTCCGTTTCTGTGTGTGTTACATTGTAGTGTTGTGTCGTTGTTCTCCTCTTATATTTAATGCGTTTCCCTCAGTTTTAGTTTGTTACCCCGATTTTGTTTTTTGTCCATGGATTTATGAGTTTGAACATCGGTATACTACTATTGCCTTTATATAGCAACATATTCATATAGTGGAATATTAGAGATTGATTTGATAAATAAATTGTCTATCCGTAAATACTTGACATTTGAGTTTTTTTATATTATATTCTAAATTTGCGGAAAAAAAACACTAACAGGAATGTATGTTCATTATAAAATTTCAATTTGTTTTTGTTTTTTTGTTTTAATAGTTCAACCTCATAGCATCTAACTATTTGTACTATGGCACGATTTTGAAAATTATATGCATTGTGTTGACCTACACGTTTTGATCATTCACATTATACAGATCACCCTGTTTACACGCACACTATCGGTTTGCGTTCCAAAAAATTCCGAATAAAATGTTAGTGAATCCGGAGTCAAAACTCGTGAGGTAGGTAAATTTACATCCGAATTTAACTATTAGATTAATATATGTGATGACGCAAATGCGTATTCTTATCCAGAGTATCAGTGCGTATGTTTTCTATTTACTATTTCTTGCGCAAAAATACCACGTACATGCATAAAAAATTAACTTCACTAGTGAATGCAAGTTTTTGCTTTCATACCTAATTTCAGGACACGGCAGTACGAGCTTGACATGTGACTTTCAAGCCAGGTCATCATTACCTACGGTATTCTGACCTCTAGGTGTTTCATTTTTTTTTTCTTTTTTGAGTCACTGTCCTATTATAAACTTTGACATTTTCGAAATGATAAGGTTTTTTCTAATTAAGGTATAGATTACTTAACTTCGTACTTATTTTGGCCTTTTTAACTTGTTTAAAATCTTTCTAGACTTAACTCGCGTTAACGTACAACATTTAAATCCTGGTATCTGTTTATATCTACATATCTTTTTTCTATAGATTGGTTCTTTTGAGAGTATGTTCAGGTATTTATAAAACTTCTAAAAATAAGATATTCTACAAAACCAAGATTTTTTGTAGAATATTTGGAGCTATTTAAGTAAAATCAGGAAATCCTTAAAACTTGAGATGTTTTATGAGACCAAAATATGTCTCTACATAAGAGGTCTCAAGGAAGCTGGTGTGTTACTCTCAAGAGAAATATATACGAAGCCTTCTTTTAAGGTGCATGCCAGAGGGTTTCACCTCACATGGAAATTGGACTTTAATTTTTTCTAGTATACAACATCAACCATGAGTACAGACAGCTTCAGTAACGAGATGAGTATAATTGAAGCAAACCAGGAAACAAAAGATGAAGATATGAAAGATAAAATAAATGCATACAGATTATAAAGCAAACTGAATGCTTAAATTGATATTGCGATTTGTTTGTGCAATTTACATAAGACATCCGGTTTTTAGGAACTGGAATTTGCAAAAGAGTTATGAAAAAATGATGTACACTCCCAAGTAATAAATAAAATAGTCAAGCCTTAAAATGTATATTCAATTAGTAGCTATATACACACTTTTCTATTCACAACTATCAAAAATTGATTTCAACTGAATTGTGCAAGAATCTACACAAAATTACATATGTTTAATAAAGGTGTTTTAACATCATCATTATCGCATTTTATTCACAGTCAATTATTTCAATTAAAAAGCAAACAAAAATTCAGCTACAATTCTTTGACGACCAGTCAGCGGTCTTTAGTTTACGCATTGCTTTTCTTTTTTAAAGAAAGCAATGCAACTTGTTTTCCGACTAGCCAGTGGCAGCACACGCCAACTTGAGATTAACAATAAGTGCTTGATTCCGTCCCGACTTCAACTCAGAAAAAAACAATCAGACATATCTACAATTACAGAGGCGATATCAAAATAATGAAATCAATATTATATGATAACATCTGTCAATCATGTTCAAGACTAACAATTGGTTTTGATTTAAAACTAAATTTCAAGATCAAGAATATTTTTCTAAGATTATAGATATCGTGGTTCTGACAAGTTCTTCATACAATCCTTAAAGTATTTGTCCGTCGTTGAACACTAAAATGGAAAATTAAATATATTCATTATGTATATAGGGCTACACAATTATTAAAGAGTTGCCTTCACTTTTAAATCATTCCCATTTCATCAAATCCATTTGCTTTTCAAAAGAGTTTGTAAAGTTCACCGTGTTTAATAAAAGTCGATTCCAATGAGTCAGTCAATCGTACACGACACTTCATCACATTTTGAAATTAAAATGTCAACGGCTATGAAATATAAAGTGAATCATTTTAATATATCAACTCGCCTTCCATTTTCGATTTTTGGACTAGCATCGTTTTGGCTTCGGTCTTCTTTTTTTTTATTCACCTTGTTCTAAGTAGCATGTGCGCTTTTGTTCTACATTTGCGTGTTATATTTGCTGCTGAATTTAAATATTCTCTAATGATACTTTGTTCGACAGTTGAAAATGAACCAGAATTCTCGTATCGGACACCAGTTCGTTTGATTTGTTTACAATTCAAGACGTCCACTGCAAAATGACTGGCTGAAATTTTATTTATTTGGAAAAAAATATCAATATTAAAATTGCATCAATTGGTACTCAAAATGTTTTGGCACATATTTCAAAATCCGAGATGTCTTCTGTCTGACTGAAATTTAAAATGAATGTTATTCAACTTGTAGAATGTGCGGATATAATAGGCAAAGGGTTCTTTTTCAGATACATTTGGAAAACTAACTTTCTGAACCTCAAAAACGTTTGATATAATTTGGAATCATTTAAATTAAAACATTAAACATGTCCTCCAAGAATATACACACATATGGCATAAACTAAACAGCAGGATCACCTTTAAATATTTCAGGTAGATATAAGTAAGGAAGTTGAAATACCATGTAACTAGAAATGGGGGTTTATGCTTTTATTAAACTTATCCCGTATAATGAGCTCAAAAACATGATTGCAGGATGTTTTTGCTTTTTTTCAGTCATATATTGAAATCGTTTGGATTAAAAAGATTCAAAATCCTTTGCAGATAGATTGTCATATCTTTACACCAACGGTTTTATTCAGAGAAACAAATTAAGCAAAGCCTTACAAATTAGGGTCAATATCATTTGCATTTCCCTCTGTATGTTCATGATTATCAATTAAATGGTCGTCTCCTAAGCACTTTTTGTACTGCGTCCCTTTAGCTATTTTCGAGTGTAATCAGTATATATTGATTTGGTAACAGACAGACAATAGTACACACAACACAGCATAGAGAACTAAAGACTGAGCAACACGAACCCAAAAAAAACTAGGGTCGATTTTGGGTGCTCAGGAAGTATCAGCAGATCAACAGATCCTGCTCCACATTTGGAACCTGTCGTGTTGTTCGTGATAGTACAATCCCGTTAATAAGTCTAATTCGGTAGGTCACATTCGAGAACAGGAATGGGATTGTAGTTGTGACATTAGGAACATATCCGTTTTCATCTGTGAAATGAAAATTCCATAAAAAAGAGGCGAAGGATATCAAGAGGATATTACAGACCCGCAAGTCGATGAGAGAACTTCATGACAAAATGAAAAACGATGCGAAGAAAAACAAGCCCATATAAAAACTAAAAGATGTGCAAAGCATGGGGAACTGTAATCTCTGGTACCCCTAATGGCTTGCAGATTCTCCTAAAAATGGGACACACTTTAAGAAGGTTAATTATCAAATTTCAAGCAAATATATAGTGACGTTAAACGTGAACTTTTACATCTGGTGCAGACAAATTTGTATACCGTTAATGTTATTAGCAGTAAAGAATCCAGATTTTAGCAACTGTGTAACATAATTTTGAAAGGCTTGAACACGTTTCAGCCTTTTTTGCAATTTTATAGGCCGAATCATTGCTCTCTATGGATAATTTGTAAATGAAGGGGGTCTTGAATCTATTGTCACTCTTCAATGTGGGGACTCGAAATAAAAAAAAGTGAAATTTTAATGTTTCCTTCCAGGTCCACCCACCCAAATAAAGATAATGATAAGTCCCCTATGTGTTTTCCTTTTCTTAAATAAGACTATCATTAACAAATTGTTTCGTAATTCCTAGTCACTTGAACAATGACTCGGAGGTTCGAAATGCTCTGATTTTATTTTTCTTACGGTGGACATATTTGTTACATATCTTTCCTATCTAGAAAACGAAAGAAAGAAAGATTCCTTCAAGTGTGAATTACAACGTAAAGAAGCACATTAATTTTTGCGCTGTTTTGTAAATTCGCCGTTTCAGAATCTAATGCATTCTAGGTAATATTTTCAAAAGTGAACACCAAAGCGTCGTGATTGGTTCAAAACGTCCTAAACAATTGAAATTCAACCAATGACGTGAAGTTATTTTCATTTTTGGGGTACGAACAATGAACTTACACATAATACTTTAGATTCTGAAACGGCCAATTGATTGTAGATTAATCAGCTGTCTTTACATTAGACTGTTTCAACAATGTCTCAACTGTTAATAATTTGGGTTTCGTGTAATCAAATGTCACGCTTCGGTGGATTGATAATTAATTCCCTAATTGATTTAGTATCGCATCATTTGAATTCCTAATCCTATAATAATCCCGACGTATTTTTACGTTTACCATTTTCTTCGGCCGACTTTATGACTCAAACGACATAGGTGACATTTACTATTAAATTATTAATCGTGGAACAATTGAGTTAGAAAGAAAGAAATATTTGCCGAAATACTGTTGGTCAAACCTAAATATCTATAAATTTAATTAATTGTTTTACTAATCAAAATTCTGATCCCGAATCCCGCTTATCGTTTTGACGGAATCCAGGATCCCGCTTATCGTCATAATAATACTGCTTGCAATTTCACGTGTCCCGCCCGACTTCGATTCCCGTTTTCAAGCAAAATTTGATTTTCACTTGTCACGCTTACAAAAAATTCGGTCAATCTCGCATCACACTTAGACCCACAATGAGACCCACTTCCTTGTGCGGCCGATATAGCAGGTTAAAATATGTTGATGAGTCATGATGCAAAAACCGATGAAGTTGAAATTATAACTCGGATTCCTTGTCCGGTTTTGGCTAAACTGTTGGTCTATATCAACTTCATCAAAGTTTATTAGGTTGTGTGATTCTTAAATAGGTTGGTATCGGCAGTGGCGGATCCAGAGAGGAGGAGGAGGGAGGATCCGAGGGGTTGTCAAACAATGCATTTGAATCAGAACATATATTTGGACCAACCTCTGTTCTCCTTGGTAAGATTCCCCTTTTTAGAATTATTGAATCGGGCGGCTGCTGCTCGGTTTCACTGAATAAACAATATTTATGGATATGCGAAATTGGTGTAGCAAAACTGGAAACGTTTTCCTGGTTTCAATGAAGTGGTTATTGCAGAAAACCTATGTAATCAAAAAACAAATATAGTGCATGTTTCCTTTTGTCTTTCTTCAATACCAATTAAATACATAATGGCATAAGTCATATTTGCCTCACATAGTATGTGCTGAATTCTAAGAAAAATGTAAAAAAAAAATGCAAACATTAAGACTTCACCATACCTCATCTAGACCTTCTGATGTTACTTTCTAAAACAGAAAATGTTCACTACAATATTTAATTACTATTTCATAAAGCCTGAGTTAAATTTACCTCTCTTATGACAAAATGTATGATGTTAACATGTTCATGACAATAAACAATAAATGGAAAGTAATATCAGCATATTGGCCACTTATGAAAATAACAGAGTCTGAAAATCCAAGACTTTAAAAGCATTGGGATTGATGTATTTGTTTTGAAGGACGTTTTAATGCATATTTTAATCTAACTATTTTAGTTTATTGTATTTGTGATAACATTTCCCACAGTAAATCTAAAAAGATAATAATGTTTAACAAGCAATAACTACTTGATAAAAAGTCTGGCAGTCGTGTTTGTGATGTCTTGGCGAAATTGGCGCTGTGTTCTGCTTTGTCAATTTTTTTTTTAGTTATTGATCCGTTCAATATACGCTCTTCTTAACTGGTAATACTATTTACCCGGAAGCATGTAAATGGATGTCAAAAAAAGAAAAAAAACATGTTTGTGCTTAGATATATCGCAAGTTTTTTTGTTTTTTGACTTTGAATTGAAACGTAACTGATATGTCAATTACTAGTATTAGCTTATAAGCAGACGAACATCAATTAATGCGCATTTGTGTCGGATGCTTTTATTTACAGACAACACACTGAGTAATGCAGTGCATTTTTTATAATGGAAAGGGTCTCGGTGGTATCAGTAGTGGAATTATTGTATCATCGAAGGTCGGTGATTCTCTCCGTGCATTTTGCCTACCTCCACCAATAAAAATGGCATAATGTTGTTGAAAGTGGGGTACAACACCAATAAATCAATCAAGTTATGATTTTAACCAAATATGCCTTCTCTTATGTTTTAATGTATGTTACGGTCGTAGTTAATACATTATGCCAAATAACTTATAATGATAATGGATGGCTGTTAAACTTCAAGTGGCATATAGTTAATGCATTTTCAGGACGAGAAAACATTGATGATCAGTAAAATGTTTAGGTTCTCAAGAGTGTGTTCTAAAAAGGAAGAACGGTAGAAATGTGGGCTGCCACTTGAATAAATAGGGTAGGTTTGAAAGGGACCTACATGTTTATTTGTCAGAACCATAAGGGAAATTGGGATGATTTTTAACATGGAATTAGTGCTGTATTCTTTCAACACGAGACATTTAAAATATTTAACATTCCGATTCCAATTGGACATGGTTGCGTTTTTATACAACCTGCATAGCCGAACGGGCATATACTAAAACAAGAGTTGTACTGATGGAACTGAATAAGTCCAGGACAAGTCCAGGATAAACAATACTTCCTTAACTGTCGATCCTTTCGTTCAGATTGCACTGTGACATTTTACAATTCTGTAGTGTTATGCAGTATTTTAACACACATCTAAATATTTACTTAAAGCATTTTATATGTGTTTCGTACACAGTGAAATACTGACAAAGAAATGATCCTATTTCAAATCGACGTAAATACTGTTGTATTTCTAATTTTTCATGTTAGTGAGTCATAGAAAGATTTCTGATAACCTTATTTCATTTAGATGAAACAGAAACAAATTATATAAAACATGTAAAAGGAACAACTAGAGTTCAAGATAATTATTCGATATCTTGTTTTTCCTATTACTAAAATTAAGTAAATTTCAGTTTCATGATATAATGCACTCCTTTGGAAATATTTTTTGTTTATGATAAAACACGATTCAGGCTAATAATATTCCGTAAGGCGGAAGGAGGTGTGATTGGAGTCATAATAGAGGGTATATGTGTACATTTTACAAGAGATGCTTAAGCTGATAAAGAGATGTTCATACTTATAAGCCAGAGAAAAACTTACAACACTAGGGCAATAAATGAAAAGCGACCAAAAGGCAAACAACAGTATAGAAAACACTACCTCTGGAACACCATGATATGTTTAGATGATGAATGAAAATCAAACTAAAGGGTTATCCCAGGTGCTTTATAGACTTTCCAAGGAAGCGTTCAATTGCTTGTGCAAGGAACTATAAATGTATATAAAGAAAAGAAACACAAACGTCGGTCAAAGCATAACTGATAAAAAAAAGGGTTGCTATAATTTTATGGCGACCAACCACAAATGCTAAATATAGAAGAATTTCACACATATTTGCTATTGGGCGGTCGACGTATTGCACAATTACTAACTAAACTTGTAGAATTATAACGGATAATTTAATGCCGAAGTATATATGTTTACCTTTAGGTCAAAGACTAACCGCATCTGAGATACTAGCTAAAAAATACAATTCACTGCATTCTCTTTTTAGTAATGCATGTATACAACAGCTTTTTGCGTTCTCTAATAAACTATCTATAACTATTCTACTTAAAATATATACAACTGGTACACATTTGTACTATTACAAATTTGTCCTGGGTCAGAAACAAACTTGTCCTCCTGGTACAATTATTTACCCTACACGTTTACCCACGTGTCCTTGTTCTCTTGGTACAATTATGTACCCTACAAGATAACACACTTGTCTAATACGGTTCAGCTTCTAAACTACCAACTTGTACGAGTCCGCATTTCTAACAGGTACCAACCTGTTCTGTATTACACTTAAGTAATAGTATCTCATATATCTAATATACAAGAGACAGCGATATCAAATATCAACGTACCGTACCTTGGTCGTATCTCTCCGTAGACTTATGACAATCGACCCTGAGCAAGGAATCGATCCTGCTTTTATACCATAAGGGTAGCCGTACCATTCTTGAATGAGGGGTGTTCTACCAAAGTGCCTCATTACTCATATTAGAGTTTCCTATGGAACACCCCTTCACATTTGAACTGACACTAGGTTTACCAGCGATACATCTTATTCTTTTATATGTTTTATTAAAGTATACTAGTATACAATGTTTAAATTAAATAAGATATATATGGCACGCGGGAACCACATATATGAGATAATCACAGTTTATCGGGGATAATGACAGATTATCGGTCGATCATTATAGATGAACGCCGTAAATGTATATTAACTATAGTTATCGATCATAAATGCATTTACGAAATTATCGTAGATAATCTATTATTATCGATCATTTATTCAATAGCGGTCGACGATCTATACTAAAGGAAAGTTGGAACCACATAATGGGATAATAAAAGTTTAACGGACGATTCGTAAACGCATTTACGCCCTCTTTTCAATTGCAATTCATATGTACCCAACTACAATGGGTTATACACCATGCGTAATCATTTCGTCCAATCATATCCGTCGATTCAAATAACTACACATAGCCAGATGGATCATCTAGCTAGATCTCACTAACCGTCAATTGAATGTGTTAAAGAATTGAATACACATTTGTTTTGTAAAATTAATACGGAATAATTTAGATGTAAGTTTGAAGTTATTAATTAGTTTTCATTTGCAACAGAGACGAATCCTGGGAATATTATACTAATAATAATAATAGTAAATAAATAAGTTATAACTGGCACTAATTTCGCATATTTGGCAAGCCGTTATGGAATTTATTTTCTATTTATTAACAATAATAAATCATTTATCATTTTTTAGTATTACAAAGAATTTTTTTGATATCAATAAATCTAATTTTCATATAAAACAATCATGTTTTAATATTTAAAAATATTCAGTCGTATTTATTAATATTAATAAATGATTTTTTTAATACAAGTTAATATGCTGATTTTTTAATAGTAAATAATATGCTATCGTGTACTTGGCCTGGGGGACTATGGTAAGAAAAACGAACGAGTCGACGAATAAACTGTCTACACACTTAACTGTTTAGTTCAATCAATTTTCTGATTTTTTAATGTTAAAAAATCATTTTTTAACATTAAAAAATATTTAATGATTATAAAAGATTAGATTTTAAATTTTGAATTTGCCCCTAAAAATCAATATATTATGAACATAGTGAAAATAAAATTGACATTAAGTGACATTTGTAGGTTCCCAGAGGCAAATATAGACTAAACAACTGTCTCGTATGGCAAATTATTGTGGAATTTATTATAACACTGACTGTTTAATTTTAACTTTTCTGGTGCTAGCCACGTGGTTAAATATTCTGCATTGACCCTATCATAGCTTTTTATCATATCAATATTCAGGAAAAATTTAAAACGAAGTTCCGCATTTATGTTTACAACCGGCTGAATTGCCGATCGACTTATTTTACTTGGGCCGACAACAAATTTGTAGGTAATTTTTATTAGTCAAATGAAACACGAAATTGCAATCCTTGAATTATAATTACATTCAAATATTTGTAATACGATTTCAAAAACCTGAATGCAGGACTATGCAAATAGCTAAGCTATAAGTACCATGCATACCCACAGTTTCTCTTATCTAAAAACATTAACGCGTTAAGGTCAAACAAGTTGTACAGTGACACGATATTTCTTCATAGTGTATGGTAATATAAAGATAGGGAGATGTGGAATGATTGCCAATGAGACAACTATCCACCAAAGTCCAAATGAAGTGGATGTAAGCAATTATAGGCAACCGTACGGCCATCAATAATGAGAAAAATATAGGGACATAGTAAACAATAAGATTGGCATTGAACTTTTAACTTTTCAAATCTCCAAGTTTTGACATTAACTTGAAAATTTGACTTCATAAAATTTTGAAATTTCGACTTTTAAAATCTTAAAATTTCGATTTTTTCTAAATATTAAAACTTTGATATTAGAATTCAACGAAACTGTCATAGGATCGTCAGATCTAAGGACATTTTGCATCCCATGTGTTATGGTTGGGTTTAAAGGCGTTTTTGGTTACCCAGAAGAAAGTCACTAACTTTGCGTTGTTTAAACAATGGCAAATCAGGTGGCAAATATGTTATGCATATCCAGGACGACTCACGTGCTGCTCGGTTTTCTTGTTTAGGAAGTTTAAAATGTTGTTTCTGTTTTTTCTGGAACATTGACTACACTCTACAAGTTGGCTTTCCTTTGACACAACTATTTACCCTTGTCTTTGAATATCAGACTGTTGAATACAAATATGGCGTAATATAGGTGTGTCTGAATAACGGCGTGGTCTAAATAGATAGTTAGATACTAGGGTTGTCAACAGATCTGAAATTTAATTCTCGAGTACTCAGTCCTGATACTCACGAGTACTAGAGTACTCGGATAAATGTTTAACGTCCAAATTTGTAAAAAGTTTTGATTTTTTTTGGGATGCAGTATTTTCGTCAACTGTATTATAGTATATATCATTGTAATACCAGGTACTAGTTGAATATCCTATAGTCATACCAGGTATCTGTTGAATTTCCTATAGATATACCAGGTATCTGTTGAACATTCTGTAGTCATACCAGGTACTTGAACAATATCCTATTGTCATAGCAGATACTGGTTGAATATCCTTTTGTCATACCAGGTACTTGTTAAGTATACTATTGTCATACCAGGTACTTGTTAAGTATACTATTGTCATACCAGGTACTTGTTAAATATACTATTGTCATACCAGGTACTTGTTAAGTATACTATTGTCATACAAGGTACTTGTTAAGTATTATATTGTCATACCAGGTACTTGTTAAGTATTCTATTGTCATACCAGGTACTTGTTAAATATACTATTGTCATACCAGGTACTTGTTAAGTATTCTTTTGTCATACCAGGTACTTGTTAAGTATACTATTGTCATACCAGGTACTTGTTAAGTATACTATTGTCATACCAGGTACTTGTTAAGTATATTATTGTCATACCAGGTACTTGTTAAGTATTCTATTGTCATACCAGGTACTTGTTAAGTATACTATTGTCATACCAGGTACTTTTTAAGTATTCTATTGTCATACCAGGTACTTGTTAAGTATACTATTGTCATACCAGGTACTTGTTAAGTATATTATTGTCATACCAGGTACTTGTTAAGTATACTATTGTCATACCAGGTACTTGTTAAGTATACTTTGGTCATACCAGGTACTTGTTAAGTATACTATTGTCATACCAGGTACTTGTTAAGTATTCTATTGTCATACCAGGTACTTGTTAAGTATTCTATTGTCATACCAGGTACTTGTTGAATGTCCTTTAGTTATACTAAGTACCTGTTGAATGCCCTATAGATATAGCAGGTACCTGTTGAATGCCCTATAGATATAGCAGGTACTTGTTGAATGCCCTATATATATAGCAGGTACTTGTTGAATGTCCTACTGTTATAGGAGGTACTTGCCGAATATCATATAGCCATACCAAGTACTTGTTATATATCCTATTGTCATATCAGGTACTTGATGAATATTATTATGTCATACCAGGGACTTGATGTTTGTCCTATAGATAAACCAAGTATTTGTTGAATGTCCTATAGTCATACCAGGTCCTTGGTGAATATTATTATGTCATTACAGGTACTTGATGAATGTCCTATAGATATACCAGGTACATGATTGATATATTATATATATAGCAGGTAATTGTTGAATGTCCTACTGTTATAGGAGGTTCTTAAAATAAATACTTAAACAAAATGGTAAATGATAGTACTTGTTCTTATTTGTAGTTTTTGTTCTCATCGACAATCAAATCATGTGTAGAAATATAACACCAAACGTGCTGATGTTAAACACAGACTTTTACACTATTACAACTTAAGAATTTCAAGTCAGAATGAATGAACCATGTGCTTGAAATATTAGTTCTTTTTACGTGTGTATTTGATAATGTCATAAGTACCTATAATAAGCAATCATTCTTACATCATGTTTATTCTAATTAAAAGCAGAATTATTGCTGAACAAATAAAATATTGTGATTAGTGTTTGACAAATATCCAATCCTTAATTCTCAATATATTATTATATTGTCCTTTAATACATTTTGAATCGACGGAAAACTATTATAACTAAATGTATCAGAGGAGTTATGATTAGTGATCAATACTTCCTTGTCAAACACAGATTCGAGAAATCCGATGACGAGTGCTGCTAGTGGATAACAGCTGTAAATCTTGTCTATAGAGAGATTTCAACAATGCTAGCTAGGATCTGCAGAAGTTAGATTTTTTTAGAATGTCTCATGATTGTGTTGGATCAGAGGTTTAATTGGTCCAGACATATCCGTAAATAAATTGAAAGGCGGGTAATGATATAAGGATGATATCAATAAGATAATATAACGTTAAGTGATCGGATACTAGATTTCTTATATGTCACTATTTTGACAAATGAAACTTAATAATGTATGAGATAAAATCTGCTATATAAATGTAACAAGATACTGAAGTCAACCCATGTGATTTAAAACGTCAGAAGAAACAAATATTGTGAAATTGTTTTGCGTTCACATTTTTCGAACATTTGCGATAGTTTGTGTGTGCGCCAGACTCGTATTTAGCAAAAGTAATGGTAATGAAAATCATTCAGATAAACACATATCGGAATACAAGTAGTTTTAAATAATAGAGAATGAACATTTTGGCATACACTCACATAGGTAAGGCGTTTGTTTTAAGTTTCAATTGGATATGCAAAATTTAAAAGCAGAATAATGACATTTTTTTTTGTGCCGATCATACAAGCGTTTTTGATATATTTTCATATTCGCTTTTGCTTAAAATATATGGAGAATTAAGGTGATGATATTGTTGACATTAGCGTATGCTTAAAACAATACGAAAAAAGCAGTCGAGATGAAAATAATAATTTCTGTATTTTTGTTTTCAGTGTGACAAAACGACCCGACAACTGGTGATGAATACGTCTTCACACAGAGATAATGGCAAATAGTTCCGGAAATGAGACATTAAACAACAGTCATCTTTTCTCTGATTATATTCAAAATTATAGGCCACAAGGCAGTGAGGTTCAGGAAAAGTATATCCTCCCACTGTTCCTTATAGTTGGAACATTTTCCAATGTAAGTACTCTGACTATATTTTGCAGGGGAAAGCAAACGCGAATATCAGTTAGCATTTACGTGTGTGCGTATTGCATTGCAAACCTAACAACATTATTTTTTCTGTATGGCATGCATCTTCTGACAACTGTTAGTGCTTTCCCTGAATTGTCAAACATAAATACCTCTGCTTGCTCGATACTAGCTTTTATACATAAAATGGTCCAGTACAGCTCAGTTTGGTTTGTTGTTGGAATGACTATAGATAGATATATGGTAGTGTGTCATCCGTCAAGTGCTTTAACAATGTGTACAGTGTTTATGGCGAAAGTCGCAGTGGGTATAATTTTGATCGGTTTAGTTGTTACCAGTGTACACGCTATGTGGGTTTATGACATAAATCACAAAACTGGTATATGTGACATGTTTACACCAGAAAACAACCTTCAAATTGTACATCTTAAAATTTGGAATATTCTGTCAGCAGCAGCCTATGTATACTTGCCTCTCATCATTTTATTGATTCTCAACACACTACTAACATGCGGTTTGTGCTTTCAACATAGTTCGTCATCAACATCTACGCAGGATAACGGTTCAACAGAATATACCAACGCTGTCGTAGCAATATCTATGCTGTATTTTGCTTTAGTTTTACCAGTTACACTGCACAATATTGTAATGATATCGTCAGGGCTACGAATGACGGCTGACATGTACAATACATTGGTGATATTTGATCATATGCAACGGATTAACTTAGTTGATGTGTTTTTTGTGTGTGTGTTATTCTCACGTTCGTTTCGACAAGAAATTCATAATATATATAGACTTTTTAGGGAGAAACGTAAGCAAACGGTCGAAATGAATAGATTATCAAATACAGCCTCAATTACCAATGAAACTACCACAACTTCCGTGAATCAGGAGGACACTTTAATATAAAAACAAAAACTATGAATCTTGTTACTCTTCCGGAACTCATGAGGTTTTTTTTTGGACACAGAACACAGGAAATAATTCATGGAACAGGAAAATAATTCATAGTTGAAACCATTTAGAAATATATATTTATCAAATGCGAGAATGTATGCCTTTCAATAAAATGATAAAACTGTTTTTTTTTCATTGAATACTGTCGATAATTTTGTTATGAACGACTTGAAAGTTATTTTCTCTTCAATATATGCTAATTATTCCTATTCAGTAAGGCATATCATGAATTATTATAAAAAAATAAAATGTCTTCGATATTAAATCATTCCGGGTTATTCTGATTTTTCATATATATTATGATAACACATGTATTAACTGTTATATGTTAAAAACCAGATAAAACACCTTTTTTTATTTTTCGAGGCTTATACGGCTATATCCACATTCTGTTATCGGGTAATGACTTTATCTGTCTCTTTAATTACAAAACACGTCAAAATCATTATCCACGTATTTTAAACCAGTTTATATCAGAGAAACACGCTTAGCTGGATTGATAATGCGTTAGTTAATAGGAAAACGATAGGAAGACATGTTTCCCTTATATCCCAGCATTTTTATTTTTGTTTTGCTCCTTATTCTAAACGCCGTTTGTTTACTTTAAATTAGCAGCAGTAAATGCCATTTTACTTTAAAAATGAGCCACCTCGTATTAAACGAAAATGATCTGTATAATACAATGTTCTGGTTATTTTTTGAAAGTGGTGTAGTGGGATATTCAGGATAGAACTTGGGTGTTGATGAAAATATTTTATTTCTCCTATTAAAGTGATCAATTCCATCTTCCATCCCGGTTGAGTCTTTTGTGTTCTGACTTTTTTTCAAGTTGTCGTCCTGAATTTGCAAACCATAATAATGTGCAGTCGATGTCAATCAAACATCATTTGTTCATAATGTACCAGATATTTAACTGATTCAGTATATTGTTTATATTAAAAAATACAGTACTGGTGTGTGTTTGCATGTATCCAAATTACTTGTTCATGTTTCTACAAACCATTTAAAAAAATATGATGATATAATCAATTTCAAAATTGTTCATTGTACTGAAAGACTATTTAGAGCGTTTGTATTTACTTATAAATCAGCTTCATAATAATTATCTTCATAAATCAGATACCCCTTATGTGAGTCTTCTCATTAAATAAAGGAATTTAGTAGCCCTGATTCCTGCATTCTTATTTAAATTAAGATATATCGTTTACCAATTACAATGATTGGTTTGGTTTCATATCATTTATAAAGAGTCATCATCTAAATACACGCAATTTTTTTTACAATGACCTTGTATTTACAAATTGAATTCCGCATTACTAACTATTACCGCTGGTTTACAAGTGATATCAAATGCGTCGCTAATCTGTCTCATTACCCATCCATTAAATTGTAAACTGATGTTTATTTTCTATACATGGTTTAAACTATGCTGACTTGATCATATTACTCTAAAATACATTGATTTTCATTTCAGGACGTCTGGCTTAATATGTGTCATAAAATTATGAACTGTTGGGTCATCACTGATTTAGGTAAAATCTTTCTTTTGTGGATAGAACGGTCAAAGTTGAGTTATAATTTAATTGTTCAAAGAAATACCATTTGTCTCCGGACTTGAAAGCAAACTTTTTCAATAATCCGAAGTCAAGTTTGAGATAATGTTTTCTTATGTCCAAGATATGTAATGCAAGACTGTAATAATGGTATATACTATTAACAGTTTATTGAATTTTACACTGTCGTCGTTTTCCTGAACAGCGTTCTCATTTTGTTGTATAAATCTCCCTGGTGTAGACTTGTTTATAGCATTTTCCGAAACAACAGGGATTTTAGAATTGTGTTTTTCTTGAATGTTCACTCAGGCATTCCGTATATAAAATAAATAATGAATGAATGAACGACTGCTTTGTGTTTTGAGTCTACGCTTTACGTTAATCGAGATAATATTTCTGATGTATGATAGTCGACATACCATGAATTTGAAGGTTCCATGATGTAAAATTGACGAACCATGCATATTAAGCATCATTATAATTTTTAATTTATCAGTTTCGAGCAGTGGAATTACATTTTATGTATATGATAAACATTGATAATCAATAAAAGACAAACACAGATCAAGTATCTAAAAAAATTGCATTTTGTTTTCAAATGTTCATTTACGTAACGGAATATCAAGCTTATGGAATTTCTTTTCTGAAACATTCTCGGGAAAAACAAAATGAAAGAATCAGTTATTGAAAAATGTAGTCTATTCTTTTTTCAATATTTTAAATTTTTGTATCCTTATCATCATAAATTTCTTAAAAAAAAACTTATCATAACTTCACGGACTTTCTATATTCTCGTCACAATCGAAGCATTTAAAATAACAAATTACAAAAAAAACTGCTGTATTTTTGAACAAGAAATAGAAATAATTTTAAACAATGCAAACAACATTACATTATATTTTTCTGATATTCTTTTTTTAATAAAAAAAGATAACTACTCCTAAACAATAAAAAGTACAAAAATCCAATGTTGGTAAACATAAATATATTCCTTAAAAAGAAAGAAATAAGCAGATTTATTCATGAATAATTCACATTTTCTACAAAAAACATATGAAAATCATTTATAACAACTGATTGCAATTGAAATTACAATATTTTCCAATACGAGAAGAAATATTTGCATTATTGCCAACACGTACAAAAAAATAACATCTCTTTCCTTAAAGTAAACATAATTTATGAAGAACAACCAATCCTGATGGACAAAAAGTAATGCAATCATTTATTTTAAGTATTTTAAATCTCATCTCAATTCTAATTAGAAGACTTGTCTCAAGATGGTAAAATAACTGATGTCATATAAATTAGTATCATCTTTAATAAAAAGGAGAATAATTTTGGTTATTTTAAACAATGCGAATAAAATTTTAGTATGATTTCTCTGACATTCCTTTAATTTTATGAACAAAAAAACTATTTTAAACTATAAAAAGTACAAAATCCAATGGCGGTCAATAATTTTCAATAAAATGAAGAAATATTTGCATTTTAGGTAACGCGTACAAAAATTTAATATCTTTTTCCTTAAAGTAAGCATGTTTTATGAAGAACAGCCAATTCTGATGTACAAAAAGTACTGAAATCATACGACGGTTAATAATTTGTATCAAAATAAATCAATAACTACATTCTTATTCCACAAAAATAAAAGTTTAAGTATTTTAATTCTCATTATATCTCGATTCTGATTAGAAGACTTGTCTCAAGATGGTAAAAATAACTGATTTCAAATAAAATAGTATCATTTTTGATAAAAAGGAGAATAATTTTGATTATTTTAAACAATGCGAACAAAATTTTAGTATGATTTTTCTGATATTATTTTATTTTATGGGAAAAAACTATTCTCAACTATAAAAAGTATAAAAATCCAATGGCGGTCAATAATTTTCAGTAAAATGAAACAATATTTGCATTTTAGGAAACGCGTACAAAAATTTTATATCTTTTTCCTAAAAGTAAGCATATTTTATGAAGAACAGCCAATCCTGATGAACAAAAAGTACTGAAATCATATGACGGTTAATAATTTGTATCAAAATAAATCAATAACTACATTCTTATTCCACAAAAATAAAAGTTTAAGTATTTGAATTATCATTATATCTGAATTCTGATTAGAAGACTCAAGATGGTAAAAATAACTGATTTCAAATAAAATAGTATCATTTTTGATAAAAAGAAGAATAATTTTGATTATTGTAAACAATGCGAACAAAATTTTAGTATGATTTCTCTGACATTCCTTTAATTTTATGAACAAAAAAACTATTTTAAACTATAAAAAGTACAAAATCCAATGGCGGTCAATAATTTTCAGTAAAATGCAGAAATATTTGCATTTAAGGAAACACGTACAAAAATTTTATATCTTTTTCCTAAAAGTAAGCATATTTTATGAAGAGCAGCCAATCCTGATGTACAAAAAGTACTGAAATCATATGACGGTTAATAATTTGTATCAAAATAAATCAATAACTGAATTATTATTCCACAAAAATAAAAGTTTAAGTATTTTAATTCTCACTATATCTCAATTCTGATTAGAAGACTTGTCTCTAGATGGTAAAAATAACTGATTTCAAATAAAATAGTATCATTTTTAATAAAAAGAAGAATAATTTTGGTTATTTTTAACAATGCGAATAAAATTTCAATATGATTTCTCTGCCATTCTTTTAATTTTATGAAAAAAAACTATTCTCAACTATAATAAGTACAAAAATCCAATGGCGGTCAATAATTTTCAGTAAAATGAAGAAATATTTGCATTTTAGGCAACGCGTACAAAAATTTAATATCTTTTTCCTTAAAGTAAGATTATTTTATGAAGAACAGCCAATCATTATGTACAAAAGTACTGAAATCATATGACAGTTAATAATATTTCTCAAAATAAATCAATAAATACATTCTTATTCCACAAAGATAAAAGTTTAAGTATTTTAATTCTCATTATATCTGAATTCTGATTAGAAGACTTGTCTCAAGATGGTAAACATAACTGATTTCAAATAAAATAGTATCATTTTTGATAAAAAGAAGAATAATTTTGATTATTTTAAACAATGCGAACAAAATTTTAGTATGATTTTTCTGATATTCTTTTGATTTATGAAACAAAACTATTCTTAAATATAAAAAGTACAAAAATCCAATGGCGGTCAATAATTTTCAGTAAAATGAAGAAATATTTGCATTTTAGCAACACGTACAAAAATTTTATATCTTTTTCCTGAAAGTTAGATTATTCTATGAAGAACAGCCAATCATGATGTACAAAAAGTACTGAAATCATATGACGGTTAATAATTTGTATCAAATAAATCAATAACTGCATTCTTATTCCACAAAAATAAAAGTTTAAGTATTTTAATTCTCATTATATCTCAATTCTAATTAGAAGACTTGTCTCAAGATGGTAAAAATAACTGATTTCAAATAAAATTGTATCTTTTTTGATAAAAAGAAGAATAATTTTGATTATTTTAAACAATGCGAACAAAATTTTAGTATGATTTTTCTGATATAATTTAAATTTTATGAAAAAAACTATTCTCAACAATAAAAAGTACAAAAATCCAATGGCTGTCAATAATTTTCAGTAAAATGAAACATTATTTGCATTTAAGGAAACGCGTACAAAAATTTTATATCTTTTTCCTAAAAGTAAGCATATTTTATGAAGAGCAGCCAATCCTGATGTACAAAAAGTACTGAAATCATATGACGGTTAATAATTTGTATCAAAATAAATCAATAACTACATTCTTATTCCACAAAAATAAACGTTTAAGTATTTTAATTCTCATTATATCTCAATTCTGATTAGAAGACTTGTCTCTAGATTGTAAAAATAACTGATTTCAAATAAAATAGTATCATTTTTAATAAAAAGAAGAATAATTTTGGTTATTTTTAACAATGCAAATAAAACTTCAAAATGATTTCTCTGCCATTCTTTTAATTTTATGAAAAAAAACTATTCTAAACTATAAAAAGTACAAAAATCCAATGGCGGTCAATAATTTTCAGTAAAATGAAGAAATATTTGCATTTTAGGCAACGCGTACAAAAATTTAATATCTTTTTCCTGAAAGTAAGATTATTTTATGAAGAACAGCCAATCATTATGTACAAAAGTACTGAAATCATATGACAGTCAAAATATGCATCAAAATTAATCAATTATAACTACATTCTTATTCCACAAAAATAAAAGTTTAAGTATTTTAATTCTCATAATATCTGAATTCTGATTAGAAGACTTGTCTCAAGATGGTAAAAATAACTGATTTCAAATAAAATAGTATCATTTTTGATAAAAAGAAGAATAATTTTGATTATTTTAAACAATGCGAACAAAATTTTAGTATGATTTCTCTGACATTCCTTTAAATTTATGAACAAAAAAACTATTCTTAACTATAAAAAGTACAAAATCCAATGGCAGTCAATAATTTTCAGTAAAATGAAGAAATATTTGCATTTTAGGTAACGCGTACACAAATTTAATATCTTTTTCCTTAAAGTAGGCATGTTTTATGAAGAACAGCCAATCCTGATGTACAAAAAGTACTGAAATCATATGATGGTTAATAATTTGCATCAAAATAAATCAATAACTACATTCTTATTCCACAAAAATAAAAGTTTAAGTATTTTAATTCTCATTATATCTCAATTCTAATTAGAAGACTTGTCTCAAGATGGTAAAAATAACTGATTGCAAATAAAATAGTAAAATATTTGATAAAAAGAATATTAATTTTGGTAATTCTAAACAATGGGAAAAAATTTTTAATATCATTTCTTTGACATTCTTTTAATTTCATGAAAAAACAACCTATTCGAAACTATTAAAAGTTCAAAAATCCAATGGCGGTCAACAATAACCATTTTCGTAGAAATAAGTTCATGTTAACAGAGTCTATGATACAATTATGTA